>JAJTUV010003441.1:0-155547 GCA_021653895.1 Mastomys natalensis | reverse complement strand
AGTCCAATTTGCACTATGCTTGTACTGATGGGTGTGGGATCATCCACCAGAGCTTGGTTACCCAACCAGAGGTCACAGCCGTCCAGAAAACTGACTCTCCCTCTGCCAGAAGCTATCAGCTGTCAATAGCTTTTAACCAGAAAGAGACTCGTAAGTCCCTCCTTCTCCGGGGGAAATTGCTGACTGGCTTGATCCTGTGCAGCCACCGCTGCTGGGCAGGCTAGGGCAACAGTCCTGATGTGTCCTGAAGACCATGTTTCTTTCAAGTGTTCCCTGACCCCTAGTTCCTTTCCCCTTCCCCCATCTTTCTCAATGGTCCCTGAGCCTTAAGGGGAGGGGACGTGATATTGATGCCCAGTTCATGACTGGAGATCACACTCCTTTACATTCAGCAAGTGTAGAAAACACTGATTTGCACACCACGGTGTTCGGTGTTCACTACCTCCCAGCAGGGCTTACTTCTGTTCCCCTAGCCAGTGGACCTGGTGAGTTTCTGACCTGTGGGGGCAGCGGTATATTTAGTGATCCTTAAAATACAATCAGCTGTTGGCTCTCTGCTGACACTGAAAACTCTTTGCATTTCCCTTGTCTCTCTGCTGTGTGGAGTACCAAAGCACATGGACGGGGTCCTTCCTAGTGAAGTGTGTGAACTAGTAAACTTCAGCCAAGTGTCTACTGCTTAGCTCTGTTAGACATTCCTCCCTCTCTCTCCCCCCGCCCCTTCCTCTCAGTGCATGTGTTACACTCTGTATGAGACAGCCTGAGGTTAATGTCAGGTGGCTTCCTCAATCACTCTCTGCCCTACTTTTTAAGACAGAGTCTCTCAGTGAATCTGGAGCTCACCAGTTCAGCTAGACTGGCTAGCCAGCAATGCCCAGGGAACCTCTACATCTCTAACCCCGGTGTTACAGGCATGAGCTGCCATCCCCGGCTTTGTACACGGGTGCTAGGGATTGAACTTAGAACCTTATGCTTCTTGTAGTAAGCACTGTACTAACCAAGCCAACCCTTTCAGCCCTAAGTTAGACATTCTTGGTAACAGCAGGTGACATTTATTTAATGTTCATTCTATGTGTATTGCACATGTACCAAGGTGATCTAAAAAAGAGATACATCACTGTCCAACTATAAGCTTGAGAAAAGTGTTTTAGAGTGCTTTGGATCACAGAGTCAAGGTCACACAGTGACACGTGAGTGATAGGGATAGGTCGAAAGCAGTGACCTCAGCACAGGTCAGGCCCAATGCCTTAGGTAAATGCCTGGTCACGGGCAGCCTGCATGAGAGTCTCCTGACTCACGGTAAACCTGTCCCATGGAGCCCAAGCTGTTTCCTTCTTCTCAAGCATCATCTGTCTATGTCCACAGCCTTGTTCATCTCAACTTCAAACACAGTTGCTTCCTTCCAATGCCTTTGCCTCTCCCATCAGATATGCTAATATGCTTTGATTAGTGCAGAGGGTGTGGTAGTGAGATTTGCTCCGGGGCAAATCACAGTCCTAGCACTTAGTTGTATGATCATCATCTTGTGACTTTGCTTCCTTTTCTCCCTTTGTGACTCAGGGTTAGGTTTTGGTTTTCCCCTGATATCCTATAGTAATGAGATCTCGTATGCAAAGGTCTTCCTATTTCCCCGATAGACAGTAAGCCTTCCCCTTCCGTAACAGGTAGCTGTTGTTGTAAAGGTCACCACTTTGTAGTCAGTCAGCCAACAGGCAAGCTATTCTTATTCAAGTTATTCGCTATAACTTTCAAAGTAGCTGGGTAAATTAATTAGGTAGGGAGGGAGAGCATAGGAGTACCACATGGCACTAGCTGACAGAGGTCAAGAGAAAGGATGACTTTAACTACAGTTGGATTTCAGAGGAATAAGGAACCAGTGCTCAGACAAGATTCAGAGAGGAAGTTGAAGGATTTATATAGACTCTGGGGGAGGGGAGAATTTCTAAACAGAAAAAGCTGCACATGCAAGAAGAGAGTGTGGAAATCAAACGCAGCATTCAGAGTTACACTGTACAACCGACCTTGTCTCAGGGGGCTTACGGAGAGAGGCAGAGGGAGCATGCAGGGTGTAGGATGCAAAGGCACAGAAGGAAATAAAGACAATGAGGAGAGAAGTATGCTTGGGATGTGCCTCAGTGGTGAAGCATTTGCTTAGCAGGCTCTGGATATACCCCCAGCACAGCAGCAGTAGCAGCAGCAGTAACAACAACAACCCAAAACAAACAAACAAACAAACAAACAGAAAACAAAGCAACAGCAGATGTGGTCAGGAAACGAAGGCAGAAAAAGGCTGGATTTCACCAGCTCTGTGAATGAATATTGTAAGCAGATATAACACCAAAGGTCCTCACTTCCCAGCTAGATTCTAAATCCTTTCTTGGGGAAGCAGTGTTTACACTTTATTCATTTTGCTTGGACACTGTGTATGCTAAAGTATTAGCCAAAACGGAGAAGGCTGATTCAAAAGATACCAGCAGGGAGGAAGCGTAGCCTCTTAAAAGTGTCGGCTTGTTTAATTTTTTTTTTTTTACTTGAATACAGACATCTCCATCAAACCTGCACACACACACACACACACACACACACACACACACATGCACGCACGCACGCACGCACGCACGCACGCACATGCACTCTGTACTGTCCTAAGAGTCATCTGCTGAGATAAGAAAAGTTGTTCTTGCCCTTAACCAACTTTTGCATGACCCAGTGTTTTGCAGCCAACTGACTCCTAAGCCAGTGGTTTAACAAGAATGTTCTAGACAAGCAGAGACTCGGGTCTCAGGCCCAAGGAAATGTCCATGTAGGGAACCAGGGGAAGGTTAGAATTAAATGTAGAACACATTGTGAATGAATCTCCATTTCCAAAACTGTTCAAAATTCCCTTTCTTCCTTGTGTTTTGTTTCTCAGCCCACCTCCTGCTGTTTCTCAAACTCCTGCTCAGAAATTTAAGCCTGTTCTTGGGATCTTAAAACTCACAGGGGAATCTTCTAGTCAGTTAATGATGTGTTATACCGCCGGGGAAAATAAGAAAACCATGGGCTACAGTTATATTCTTTTTCTATCATGAGTCCCAGAGACAAGCTCTGATGAATTTAATGTCACGTTGATGGCTATAAGGGACTTTTAGGGCAAAAGGCTTGGCTTCCATTGCACCTATAGGCTAAGTTCAGCCACTATCCCAATTCACCAGTTAAAGAGACACAGTAATAAAAAGCAGAGAGAGGAGATTTCATCAGTTACCCCATATTCATTTTTAAAGTTCTGGTGTGAGATTTAGGCTTAACTACAAGAAGAACTGGACAAAGAGCACAGGTATACATAATTAAACAGTCCTGGTCAAGGGGTGACCAAAGACCATTGTCTCAGTTCAGCTCTAGTTAAGAAGTTATTATAGCTATCAGTGGGACAGGGGACAAGCCTGGTTTCTACAACAGGAACAAGCCTGGTTTCTACAAGATGACTCGCTCCAGAGTGTAGCCTTGCCTCTGTAGATACCTATTGGGCTGGGTGGACTCTGTCCTTGGAGATATTGCTGTTCCTGGAAGCCAAGGTGACTGCAGATTTAGGACAATGATTTATCTCTGCCTTCTGCGTTGAGGGGAGGAACAAGCCAGCTTAGCTAGATAGACGCTGATTAGATAAGACAGAGTAAAGCAAGAGTGTGTGACAGAGACAGATACAAACTGAAAGCAGAGCGTCAGGCCTCCATATTGTTTCTTGTGTGCCCACGGAAGGAAGGAGTCAATGCTGTTCGGCAAAGGCGGCTTCTAAATGAGATGGGTTCAAGTCCCACCCCCATCATGTACCTGATGCATGAACCCAGCAAGCTGATTGGTTGCGTTGAGCTTTGGTTTTATTTCTTAGAACGTGGGGTCACGATCAACTTCATATAGGATTGTTCTGAGTACAATTTACTTATGTCAAGTACTAGGTGCATCTTGTAACCCTCCCATGTGCTTGATAAAGGGCTATTATTTCCTTATTGACCCTTTGCTTATCTTGGGAACACCCCTGGGAATCCCGCCTTCTTTCTCAGGCTCTTGGCGGCAGGCATTAAGATGCATTTGAAAGGGGTTAAAATAAAAACCACCTGGACAATTTTTACTTGCATCATCAACTTGGAAGCACATTGTGCGAGAGCGGGAAGGCAGGCGTGTTCTTCGAGAGCACTGCTTCGTGTAGAACATCAATGTTCTCCTCCCAGCATCCATTGTCCCATCCTCCTTACACTGTGCCTTTCTGGAAGGGTGAGTATCTCTACATGTGGAAAACAGCTTCTCGGTAGGGCCTGTAATAAGCTAGAAATTCCAAAACTGAAAAGACCCCAGCAGGGCCCCGGCTCCACACTGGCAAATAAAGCTGCTATCCCGCACCATCAATGGTACTGCAATGTGCTTTTCATTATGGGGGAAACTAAAGTCCTGATGTCAAGGGATAGTTTCTTGCCCTGTGCAGAAAGCCTGCAGGGTGCTGTCCTGGCTCATCTGTCCAATGAACGTGTCCGGAGTCCAGGGAACCTTCTCCATCTGGGTGATATTGTCAACCCCCACTCCCACCCCCACAGCTACCAGTTCCTCCATGGTACATCTATACTTGAGTAACTTGGGGCAGGAGGATGGTGGGTCACCTATCCAACAAACATTCAAGGGTACAGTTATGAAAATCAAGTCAGATGATAATCTTCTCTTGTGCCATTGAGAATGATGCATGACTTGCTAAGTTCTTGTGACATTTGAAAAATGGTACCTGTCTAAGAAACAAAATTGTGTCCATGGCTAAAAGAATTGAAATCAGAGTCCTTTATTAGAAGGAAATTTAAATTGCTTTTAAGGATGACATCCTGCTCTTTCTAGCCTACATATAATCTAAAGCATCAACAATTAAAGGCACAGTACAAGCTGTAACTTGGTTGGTATGAAGACCCAGCCACAAAAAAAAAAAAAAAAAAAAAAAAATGTGCATTCAGAAAGGCTTGAGGCATTCCTCAAGGCTGTGTGTCTGTGGTAGTATTCTAGGGACTGTACTGGTAAGAGCTTTGTTGATGATCCCAAAAGTCACAAAAGGTCGCCAACAGCAGGTGAGGAGACGGCTCAGGCCATACAATGTTGCACATTCTCAAGGACCTGAGTGTTGGAGAAATAAAAACAGGGTGAGCCGTGGGGCTTGTTAGTGGATCAGTCTAGCCAATCTGTGAGCCCCAGGTTCAAAGAGAGACCCTCTCTCAAATGCTAAGGTGGAGAGCAACTGAGAAAGATACTGTACATCAACCTGTGGGTTACTACAGACCACAAAATGGGTGGGGTGTCTAATGGTCCTGAGGACTTCTTGCCTCGTTTCTCTTACCCAGCACTTTGGTAACAGGAGCCACTAAGCATAATGGGAAATGATGGTTGTAAATGGTCTAATTTCTGGTCTTTGCCTTGTCTGCCTGACATCCTAGTCCATTGCTGGATCATTCACATCCACTTCTGATCCTGATCTATGGATGGACTAAGGACGTGTGTGTGTGTGTGTGTGTGTGTGTGTGTGTGTGTGTGTGTGTGTAGTGTGTGTGTGTGTGTGTGTGAAAGAGAGAGATAAAGAGAGACAGAGAGAAGAGAGAGAGTATGTGTGTATGTCTCTGTATATGAGTTTGTGTATCTGGGTTTCCCTTTTATTTATTTATGTTTGACCATGAGCCTTGCAAACTTAAAAAAACAAACAAACAAAAAACGTTAAAAGGGATACACATTGTGAGAGGACAAAAAAGAAGTCACGCTTGTCTCATCCTGGAGATATTAAATTATACCAGATTTATGTAGCTCTAAAACAAGGCACTTCCTAATTTAAGACATATTTCTCTCCTTTAAAAATGTATTCCTATACTTATTTGCGCATCTCTCTCCTTTATTCATTTACCCATTCATTTGTTCACTTATCATATGAATCTCAGAGCTTTACGGAGGCTAAGTAAGCACTCTACCACAGAGCTATGCCTTTAAGATACATATATTTAACAAAATTTCAAACCTAAAGAAGCAAAGAGCACTGATAGTCCTAGCTACCACTTCTTCATAAACTCTCAGCTCATAAATCCTAACCACCCTTAACATTTTCCTCGTTGAGCAGGATGTCCCCCTTGCAAACATGACTGGAAGACTGCTGTCACGTGTTCTCAGCAGCCCCTAGTCTCCTCCTGCTTCAGTGGCTTTCTCTATCTACTATCCTCTCCGTTCATCTTCAAAACCTTTGTGGTTTTCCTCTGAGTCCACTCACATCTTCCCACGGGTCCTGAACCAAGTATCCTCTTGACTTGTTGCGTTCTTTCTGCAAGATAAGACACTGTTCAGATTTAGATGTGAAATATTCCTTCCCAGCTCCTGGTGTCCCCAGATGAGGGTGCTATTCTGGGAGGTTATGGAGCCTTTTAGAGGTGGATCCTAGCTGGAAGAAGTGGGTTACTGGGGGAGGGGAGAGCAGTTAGTACGATTCCAGCCCTACCTACCCAGATTCAGCAATGAAGGCAGAGGGGCCTAGCAGCCACATCCTACCCCCAGCCATGAAACTGTGAGCTAAGATAAATTATTATTCCCATAAATTGTATGTGCCAGATGTTCTGTCCCAGGGATGAGAAATGCAAGTGTAACAAGCACACTTGCCCCCTTCTTATTAAACATCAGTGTAGTTTCCTCCTCAGGCCCCCACTTGCTCACCCCTACTCCTCAAGCCTTCACACTCTTGGTCTCTGGGCCGGCTCCCACTCCCCTCCTCTTCACCAGGAACCATTCATCTATCACACCCACGGTGATTTGCCTACCTCAGTGTTTCTGGGCTTGACTACCTTTCCTAGTGGAAGTGCTCAGGTCCCTTGGTGTCCAACCTCCTGTGTCACTGTGCCCTCCCTACTCCTTCTCTGAGTCCTCTGGGTTCCAGTATTGGTTCCTTTGGCTCTCCACCCCATCTACGGATAAATCCAGAAGTCAGTTCTCATCCTATTCTCCCACTCTGTACGTATTTAGAATCTCTGCGTTTAAGTTCCACTCTATTCTTGGTCTAGTTTTCCCATGGTTGACAAATACAAAGGGGGCTTACATTCTGATTGACAAACAGGATGCTAAGTACACAAGTCAACAAGGTATACCTGCCAGGAAGGGACTTTCTGACATGATAATGCCACTGCTCAAACCCAGATAAGGAAAAATAGCATGGCAAGTTCTATGTATGCAGTGTGCATGGGTGTGTTTGCACATATGTGTGGTGGCCAGAGGGAAACTGAGGGTTGTGCCTCAGGTGCCATCAATCTTTTCCCACCTTGGCCATTGTTCGTCCCTGATATGGAAATCCCCAGGTACTCTAGGCCAACTTGGCAAGGAATCCCAGGTATCTGCCTGTCTCAGTCTCTTCAAGAGTGGGATTACAAGCCGGTGCCACCAAGCCCACCTCTTGTAAACATGGATTCCAGGGTCAGAGTCAGATCCTCATGCCTGCCCCTTTACTGACCAAGCTAGTTCCCAATCACCCAAGAAGAGTTCTAAGGGAGGAAGGAAAGCATAAGGCAGTGTACAAAAAAGGGTAGAATTAATTGATTGATTGATTGATTGATTGATTGGTCAATTAAAAATAAAAGAAGAAAAAAGAGGAGAACAGGTACAGAAGCCCTGAAGCAGAAACAAAAGGAGGCCTGCTGCAGGAAGAGGAAGGGAAGACACTAGGCAGGCAGAGAGTGCATTGAGCAGAGGAAAGGCAGGAGCCTTCCACAGGGCAGATCCTCCAGGAGAGGGTGAGCATCTCTGCCCCCATCCCTGGGCACCTTCTACCTATAATGCCTATATCACAGCTTCGTCCTCCTCCTCCCCCTCCCCTTCCCCTTTTCCTCTTCCTCCTCCTCCACTACTCCAGATACTATGAATGAGAGCAAGTCAAGTCTACCTTGTTTTCTAGCCTATACAGCACTAAATCACCACTGTAGTGAATGTGTTACATTTCAGTGAAAGGCACAGAATCCAACAGAAAAGCTGTGTGTGAAGATCTACACTTTCCCAAGTTAAACCCAGCCCCAGAGTCAATGCCGTAAATAATAGCACAAAGAGTAATCAGTAACATTTGGTCACCATAGCTAAGGCAAGAGTCCCATGTTTCCCTGCCCCTGCACCAGTCAGGGAGTTCAGCGTCTTCTAAAGTCAGTCATCTGGGACAGGATTTTAGGGTGTATGCATGTTTGTCTTCTCCATGGTGCCAGCTGTGGCTGGAGGAGAATTCTTAACACTGACTAAAGTCAGGCTGAATTAACTTGAAGACTTTCTTGAGGAAATGGTCTCTACATTATGAAGTCGGTGATGCCACTAATTAAAGAAATGTTTTCCTGAGCTGCTGTGATCTGTCACAAGAAGTGTTGACTGTTGATGACATGCACATGACTTCATGCATTCCAAAGAGTGGAATTCACAGATGTGAGTGGCTGCTTCTCATACCCACAGTTTCTGAGACAAGATGCTGAGAGTCCCCCGCAGTTTAGGATTCAGTCTGGAGATAGAAAGCCCAGGCTGAAGTATCTATAGCCTAGACTCTATGGGATGCCACCTACCACACTGAACCTTGGTATCTCTGTTAGTCATCATCATGGTAACAAGTGCTGGAGACTGCCAACTTACAGAGCAGAAAGAGTTATTTGGGCTCACCCTTTGGGATTGGTCCATGATGGTTGATCCTATTGCTTCAAGCTGGCAGCAAAGCAGAGTATCATATGGAGAGCTTCTGAAAGAGCAATGCCACTCCATTTGCTTCATGTCCAGGAAGCAAAGAAACAAAAGGACTGACTAGGGCAGCACGGTCTCCTTCAAGGACATCCCCTCCCACCATGGCCTAAAGACTTCCATGAGGCTTTCCTTTCAAAGTTTCTACCATCTCCCAACAGCATCACTCTGGGTACCACATCTTTAACATAGGCCTTGACAGAACTCCCCAGATCCGAACTATAACGGGATCCTTATTACAGAGGAATGATTTACAAACCTGGGATAAGGTTAACATTGTATTGTTTTGTAAGCTACCAAGCCTGACAAACGTGCCTATTTAAGTTCAAAGTTTTGAAAAATCTCGGCTGTAAGTAGCTCTTATCTTAGTTGTACAGAGCCACAAAAATGAAATACTCTGAGAGTTTCCTTTGACTAAGTCTGGCTCTAGACACAAGCTCCTAAGACTAGTGCTATGTGTCCCAACTTGCAGGGCAGGTGGGAGAGGGATGCAAACAGAGTGGAAACTCAACTTGACATCATGGACTGATTCCCACATGAACTAAATTGCCGTGTAGTAAAGCCACTCTTAAAAAGTGAGGTTTTACCAAATGCAAGCAGAAAACTCTCCCATTCCCTCTGTCTTGTTTCATCACTAGAGCATGCCAATAGTTTCTCAAATTCCCCTGAAGGTCAACAACCTCATTGTTCTGGGCACGCAGAGCAGACATGGCTTTATTGAGTACATCAATTTGAAAAGCAAAATAGACTTGAAAAATGATTGTATCAGCATCCAGTACTGTCCTATGACATGTTTTGAATTGTATTCATTTGATAAAATATTCAACAAGTACTGAACAAGAGCACATTTCCATTCCTAAGAGCCAAGAAACAGCCACACTGCAGGAGAAATTGAACATCTATTGCAAATGTCATACTGACATTTCAATGATTCAATCAATTGTTCTCTTCCTCTCTCTCTTTCCTGGTCCTCCCCAGCCTGGCTGGCACCTTCCCTCAGCTCCACTGCCTACCCTCTCCACATCCTTTGACCCATCCCAGAATTTTGAGCCACCTGGCCTCCACCCCCAACTCCTCCTAGCATCATCTTCTTGTTCTCATCTTCAGTCTCTTGTCATGTTTGGACATGTCATTTGTCTTCTAAAATATAGAAAGCTTTAATGGCTCCTGATAATCTATCTCAGGACCAAATGCCTGAATGGAAAAGCCTTTATTAACATAATCATATGATCAACTAAGTTAGAATATAGGTTTGAAAGCAATATGTTTTAAATTTTTATGAATTCACTTATGATGCATATGCCTGTGTGTGCATGCAACCATGCATGTGTACATGCATAAGCATACCACAGAACCTGTGTGGAGGTCATAGGACAATTTACAGGAATTGGTTCTCTCCTTCCGTTGTGTGGGTCCCAGGGATTCAACTCAAGTTCTCACGATTGGCAGCAAGTCTCTTCACCCTCTGCGCCATCTCACCTGTCGGAGGGAAGTATTTCAGCAGCATAAGTATACAACATTTGTTTATTACAAGGTCATGATGTGGGAGCCATATTTGGTTCCAATGATAACATAGAAAATCCTGGATATTTCTCTCTCTTCTCTCTCTCTCTCTCTCTCTCTCTCTCTCTCTCTCTCTCTCTCAGTTCTGCCAGTCTGTGAGCATGGACAGGCACAGGACGAAATATTTGCAAAGGCCAGTGTAGTTTTTTCGTGTTGACCCTTGTTGACATAGACAATAAATACCCAAAGAGATGCTGTCAAAAACCTCACAGGGGCCCAGGACCGAATAGAAGGAATTATATTTCTGTCCTGTTCTTGTATTGAGACATGCTATGATCAGCAACCCTGGATGCTGCCACTGCTCTGAGGCTTGTGTCTGTGTGGAAATGGGAAATTTAGCATCTTCTATGATTTTAACCCTCTCCCATGTGTGTTGGGGGCAGTTAATGAAGGCTAAATCCAGCCTTCCCAGCATCCTCTAGGCTTAACATAAACCACAGATAATAATCGGCTCAGACCTTCCCAGCTCACTCTGGTACACTGGTTTCTAGGAAGTAGGCTCTGGAATCCACCTGCCTGAGTTTAGATCCAGACTGACAATTTCAAGCATGTGACATGTGGGCCATTAGAAGACCTCTGTGTCCTTTGTTTAGCTAGAGACAGTGACAGTATGGAAGAACAGGTGTACAGAAGAGCACATGGCCGGACTGTCATGAAACTCAGCACCATGAGTTTCTTCTGGCATAGAACCTCTGTCCACTTCCATCTTTTGCTTACCATTCCCCAAACCCTCCGCAGAGTCTCAGCTCTGCCTTTTGTCCTGAAGTTGCCAAAGCCTGGGGTGGAAGGGCTAATGCAACCCTTCCTTTCCCATGCCTGAGGAGGGGGTTCTTACCCATCTATAGAGACTTACCCTGATTTAAAGGCTGCTGCTGAAGCCCTATACAGCTCATAGTGATCTCTTCTGAGGTCCTGAGGCATTTCTGAAACCTCCCAAGTTTCCTCATGTGGGCATTAGTTTGCTTACAATCATTTGTCTAGCTTCAGCCCCCTTCCTGCCTTTGCCAGGGGTTCATGAAGGAGGGCCATGTTTCATTTTCAACACCGTACAAGGCTACATATACTATAGAGAGACAGGCAGAATGAGCGGATTATTGAGTGACTGATTGAGTCAATGAATGAATGTCTGGCTAACTTGCTTGACTGGCTGTCTCACCTCATTTAGCGCTCATCATGCTTTGTCACTTCTTCTTGTAAGACAAATATAGTATAAAATACTGATTTTTAACTCATTAAATAGTTTGCTATTTGGTGAGAAGGCTAGTAAAGGTACAGAAGTTAGAGGAAAGATAAGTGAACAAAAAGACACAACTAAATCACAACTGGATTCTGTTCCCATGGCAAAAGACCACTATAAAGTCAGCTGGTAGTCATCCATCAGAGCTTGTAGGGTGACCAACCGAAGAGGATGGAACATGTCTAGTAAATCCAAGTTACAGCACATGACTCAGGGAAACAAATGTGTGACGATTGCCGAGGAGAACCTGAAATGCTTTCTAGGATAAAAGAATACTCCCTTCTCTCCCAGGACTCTCCAACACTCCCTGACTTGCTGACAAGATAGAGGAGACAGAGATAAGGATTCTGGGAAGATATCACATCTCAGCTTACTGGCTGCAGCTCGGCTTTCCACTCATCAGCTAGGACTCTTGTACTTAGGACAGGACCTAGAAAGTCCCACTGAATGTATTCTTCCAGCTCTTGGGTCTCTGAGACATCCACTCATGCTTTTGAATTTTCTTGTTGTTGCTCAGCATACTGAGGCAGGGCCAAGCAGGAAACAAATGGTATCACTTTCTTTGTACATTTTAAAATGCCAACTCATAGTTATGGGGTTCCAAAGTTATTCCTCATCTACTTCGTCATTTGGTGGTACGTCCATAGCCCAGACCAAAAAGGCAAATGCTAAGGGCCTGTGTCTAATGCTCAGGCTCTGTTTTATGGCCTTGTTTTCAGTCAGATGAAGGTGAGGGCGTGGCTTCCAACCCTGACCAGGGCTGGCTTCTTCCTGGAAGTCTGGAACAAATATTAAGGAAATGAAGGATCAGTCACTGACTTAACTAGATAAGAAGGAAGCACCAACAAAATGCACAATTCGTTCTCTCTCTCTCTCTCTCTCTCTCTCTCTCTCTCTCTCTCTCTCTCTCTCTCTCTCTCTTCTTCCTTCTGGGAGAGGTGACAAGATGTCCTGCAGTGTCCCTGGCCACATAATGAAGTTTGCTATTTGGTGAGAAGGCTAGTAAAGGTACAGAAGTGAACTGTATTAGCTGCTTTCTCTCAGAGAACACGTGAAGTCTCCCAGCCCGGCTCATAGAACGGACTGTTCTCAGGCAGGAAGCAGCTCAAACGTGACCCTCTGCAGAACCCCGCCTGGCAGATTTGTAGACTGTGGTGCCCCTGAGACGCCTTAAGCTTTATGACTACATATTTAAGCATTTATGAGACTTGAACTGTGTTGCATTAAAATGGAAAAAAGAAAGTGAGGGGAAAACCATCCCGAGGCTTGCAGCAAGAGTAATTAGCCCCAAAAGTTTCATAAAGGGTTTGATAGCGTTCGAGTTTGAAGCTCCTTTCCCAGGACTGTGAGAGAGAACGGGAAGAAAGGAATGCATTAAAACTTCACTATAGCAGTTTGAAAAATTACAGGACCAGACCAAGCAGCTGGACTCATGCTTATAAAGAGACTCAGCCTCAGCCTAAGGTACCAGATAAAAATTTTACTGGGGAGAAAATATTCAAGACATGAGCTTGATGTTTTCATCATACCATGAAAGAAATTCCTTTCTTCTCTCCTGGTATCCATTATCCTAGGGTTGCGTTAGTCTGCTTGGCTTCATGGCCCCCCTCCCCAGTATCAATCTGTTTCCTTGTTGTACCTCGGTATCCTTGCTGATACCAGCAATGAGGCCAATGTAACTAGATGCTGGAATCAAACCTGTGTAAATCCTGCTCTAGTGACACAGCTAAGCATGGATCAGCTTGACCCAGGCCAACCATTGTAGGACAAGGGTCATGCCAACAGCATCACCAATATTTCCTTTCCTGCTGAGATGGAAATTTCTAAGCAGAGTTCTTTGCTTGAAAGTTACAAATAGAGAATATTTGAATAGAGAATACAAATAGAGAATTTGATTTCGGTTTACTTTTTGGCAAAAGTTCTATCTGAATTTTGTGTCATTGCCCTAAATCTTTGCTATAGGAGAGAAACACAAAAATAATACTCACAAGTTATACTTTTAGAATGACTAAACTGCAGCTTAAAATTCATTATACATATGTATATTATATATACATATATATGTAATACATGTGGTGTATATAACACATGTTCATTGCCATGCATCCTTACAGAATCAGAAATTTTATTATATAAACAATCACACACCATGTTTCTCTTTTAAAAAAATAAAACAGAAAATATGTCTTTTTAAAGTCTGAAGATATGTACATGTACACAGGAGCCAGAGGAGAACTGCAGGTATCTTCCTTCCTCTTTCGCTCTGCCTTATTCCCTTGAGACCGGGTCTCTCACTGAATCTAGAACGCACTAGTTTTTGCCGAGGCTGGTGACCAACACATCCTGGTGATCCCCCTGTCTCTACTTCACCTCAGCTCTGGGAATAGGGGCTTACAACCATGCCAAACTTTTTGCATAGGTTCTAGAGACTCCAACTTAGGTCCTTACCCTTGTGCAGTAAATGCTCTTACTCACTGAGCCATCTCCCCAGCCACACATGTTTTCTTTGGTAAACCTTTGCCATCCCGGAAGAAGACTTTCTGTGTTAGCATGAAATTGAGAATCCTATTTTTTTAAAAGGTGTTAAGAGGCTGTTTCATAATATACGCCTTTCCTGGTCACTCTAATCTAAGAATACCCAAGCCACAATACCCTGTCACTGTTCTAATCCAGACAGGCTCAGGTGCCCCTGCCCTTGGCAAAGCTATAGTTGGTAGTCACTGGTGGATACCTTCAAGATGAACTCTCAGGAGAAGGCTTCTTTTGCTCCTCATGTTTGTCTTCAGTGGCTCTACTTTCTGCTGCCCATGAGAAGTGCAGGGGCCTCCACGGTGGGAAGCCATACTAGAGAAGCCAAGACATTTCAGGCGTGGAAGGACAGCTCGCTATTGCTTCTAATGAGCCTTCCCCAGTTTCATTTGCAGCTGAATCAGAAACTTTCTGACTCATTATCCCGTCTCAGAGCAGTCCTCTGAGTGAGTGACCTACAACAGTAGGACAGAGAAGCGATCATGAAAAGTTACTACCTGGAACAGCAGTCTCTGTGCTTCCTGGGATCCGGGCGCCCATCCATGCTGCTGCAAGCACCCCAGAAGCACCTAGACAAACAGTGCACAGTGCTCCTGTCCTATCGTTTCCCATGACCTTCTCTTCTGTTCTGTCTCAGACCCATGAGACCTTGAATTATCATCGATGTCTACAGAAGCCACTTAAAGAAGGGAGCAGGAACTACTATTCTGGAAAAATCCCAAGCTTTGTAGCTATGGTCGTGTGTGTACCATGTGTGCCATTCAAATGGATGCCTTCTAGAGATGGTGCTGTTTTAGGCTAAAGGGAAACTGATCCTACTACACAACAAAAGACGAGTCATCTCCCTCGCATGCTTCTTGTGAGTTCCTTAGAATCCTCCATCCTGCTTCCTTAAGTGGTCATGAGTAGATGACTGGTCCCAGCCTGCCCTCTGACTAGCTGTATGCTTACTGGCATGCCCAATCACCTTGGCCCAGAGTTCGCTGCAAATTTGGAGTAGCAAACTCTAAGTAGCTCTTACAAGCTATAATCGTCCAGAGGCAGAGGCAGAAGGTCAGTGTGCTTTGTGTTGTGATGAATGTCTGTGAGAAATTATTTCAAAAGAGGAAAGAGTTCTTCATGCTCACAGTTTTGGGGATATCAGTGTGTGCTTGGCTGCCTTCATTATCAGGGTGATAACAAAGCATCGTGGCAGAGGGTGTAAGAGCAGAATTGACCACTTGACAGTAGCCAGGAGGCAGGGAGAGTAAGGTGTACCCTAGGTGATTCCTCCATGTTCCTGTTTTGTTTTATCTTGGACCCTGGTGGCTGAGGTGATACCACCCACTCACAGGAAGATGTTTCCCTCTTCCTTAAGTCTCTGGAATTGCCAAGGATGTGTGCTGTGGCACTGTATCTCAGGTCTCCTCATCCAACCAAGTTGACAATGAAGATTATCCATCACAAACAGCTGGCTTAAAGGATCCAAATGAGTAAGACCTATCATGACACTGTTGTTCTCAAAGTAGCAACCATATCCCTCCCCTTCTCAGCATCCTCACACCATCATGACCTAGGACATCCCTTGTCTTCTCCTCAGTCCTTTTAGAATCTACCAGGTAAGGGTATGAAGAACCAAAGATGGAGCTGTTTCTATTCTAGACTCCATCATGGACGTTGGCAAAGAGAAATAGTTCCAGGCCAACAAATGGACATGATGCAGAAATCTAATTTTAACCCAAGGCCATGCATTTCTAAAAATACAACAAAAATGCTGGCATATGTGGTATCAAATTAAATTCAAGGGTTCCTGTGTTTTGAATCTGAAGTCAGTACCTCTCATGGAAGTGAGGAGGGAACCCACATTTCTGCCAGTTCCCACTACAGCACATGTCATATTCTTAAACAGGAGGGAAGAGCACTGGAGAGAGGCCTCAGCATATGACAGTGCTTTCTCCTCTCACAGACACTCAAGTTCGATTCCCAGCATGCATTTCAGGCCGCTCAAGACCACCTACAATTCCAGCTGTAGGGAATCTGACATCACACCTTTGTCTGACCTCTCCATGCATCTGCACATATGTGACAGACAAACAGACACATAACATACACGAAACACACCCACACATGCACACACACACACACACAACACCACTTTGATCAAAAAAGGAATAATAAAAGAAAGACAAAGGTTGGGAGAAGAGGAGGAATGAGAGGGGAAAGGAGAGGGAAGAGGGAAGAAAGGAGGAAGGAAGAGAGAAGAAAGGAGAGGAGAGGAAAAGAGAGGAAAGGAGAAGAGGGTAGTCTGGCTGCCCACCTCTGAGAGAAGTCAACCTATGACCTTGGTCTCAGTGACACTACTCTGAGTCCCCCAGGGAAGCAAGGACACAACATGAGCTTCACTTCCCCAAAATCACATGGACTATATGGCGGCCCTTACTCCCTAACTCATAAGCCCAAATGGCTCGGAGTGGACAGGACAGGATCCCAACACACATTTTGTCCTGTTCTCATATTCACTGCCATCAAAGAACTGCACCATTTGCTTGGACAGATAACTGGAAACTAGTCCCTTACCAAGCCTCCCAAGTGTGTGTATTGCTTCATCATTTACAAAATATTTTAATTGTCAGGGTATAGAGCTTTTTTTTTTTTTTTTTTTTTTTTTTTTTTTTTTTTAACTGAAGTGATGATCTGGGAAAAGCCATTGGCTGTCAAAAATCAATTTTACACAGGCTGTATACTGACCTTCCTTGTGACATAGTTCAAAGCTGTCA
This sequence comes from Mastomys natalensis, assembly GCA_021653895.1. Taxonomy (NCBI): domain Eukaryota; kingdom Metazoa; phylum Chordata; class Mammalia; order Rodentia; family Muridae; genus Mastomys; species Mastomys natalensis. The sequence continues at coordinate 138,726 of JAJTUV010003441.1, read as the reverse complement.
GAGAGAACAGTCTTGGAATAGCGGCATTGATCATTCATGTTGTTGTTGGCTCCACGATGTAATTCCAGGGTTTTGTTCCATTCTATATTTAGTCATGCTTGCTGTTAAGAATACTTTCATATCCTTGACCCTTGACATGTAGACTTTTTTCTCTAGGGCGGGGGTAGGAAATAAAACATTTCAAACTTTCACATTAATGTTGGGAAAAGTACAACCCTCAGAAATGTGGCAGTTTCTAAAGTCTTAGCCAAGAACTAACCATCCAGAAGTTTATATTACAAATAAAGCCCACTCATTATGCCAGGGAAGCATGTCAAAGGTTGAAAGTTAGGCTGGCCAAGTGCAAATGTTTCCTGAAGAATTAGAATTCTCAAATAATGCATTCCAGCTGTTACCTTCCGAAAAGGGAGGCAAAGCGAGTTGGTAATCTCAGGATAAAATAAGACAGAGATCCAAAATATAACTAAAATCATGTGGTGAGCAGTGTTCCAAAACCCAAATGATCTCCAGACTGGTTCCTCTCCTTAATCTCACCTTACATTGATTAATCCCATGAGATTCTGAACAATTTGAACCGCACGATTTGTACCAGGGTCAAATTCCCTACAGCTGTTTCATGGGGCTTGCCTTCCCATGTAGCCACCCCATCTCCCCAACCTGGAGTTTCTCAGTTTTGGTCCCTTTGACATTTGAAGCCATCTAGTTCTTTGCTGGGGAAAAAAGAGATTGTCCTATGTACTATAGGATGTATAGCAGCCTCTATCCATGAGATGCCAGACATTCCCTCCAGTTGATATTAACCAAACAAATCTCCAGGTGTGTCCTCATGCCCCCAAGGCACTAAGAAAAGACAAACTTATCCCCCTATTGAGAACCCCTGTTAACCCCTCCATGACCAATTCAAATCTTCACTAGGATTTAACATAGCATCTGCTAGGTATATCTATGCAAATGTGGCCCATGCTGGGTATATCTGTGACAAATGACCTGCCTATCATCTGTAAGGACAAAACAAAAAGTAACAAATTAAAGCCACAAGAGTGATTTCTGAATACCTCTAGCATTGTGGGGGTTTAATGATGGCATATATTCAATGTCTTTCACTGAAGCTCTTTAAAATTAGGAGACTATCTGTAGTGAGTTGTTTTAGAGGCAAGTACACAGTGTAGAATCCTCTGAAAGTCCCTTCTCCAGAGTTTGTTTGATTTTCTGGCTTGACAGGAAGGATGAACAGAAAGGCCTGCGAATATACGCGAATACAAAGGAACGTAAATCATTTCATTATCACAGAAGTGTTTCCCCCATTTTACTGATGAGCTAGGCATAGAGGGGGAAATGCAAGAATATGTTTAAACTCGGGACAGTAAAGATGGAATGCAGAGATTAGTGCTCACTCATACCATATTATGACATTTACAATGAAGTCATTTGCCTCCTGATAAATGTTTCTGAAACCACGTGGTGCTAACTGCTCTCCCATCCTTTAGCTGGAAATGGATTTACACATTGAAGAGCTTTTTAAATTTTAATTTTAAGTCCTTTTATAAATTTCAATTTTATTAATCTCCACTATAAATCATAATTTATGAGCCCCGATGCGCAGAGGGCCTCAGGGTTCTCACTCACATAGGATAATGAATGTCACCCGGTACTGAACTAGACACAACATGGGTGTACAAGGGCCTAATGCCATGCCACTCAACTGGAGGTGAGTCTCAGCCTATGAGACAACCCTTTATCGGTTACCACATTAAAAGGAGTAACACGGGGTTTAGGAAAGAACTCAGTTAGTAAAGGGTTTGCATTGCAGGAATGATAACATGAGTTTGATCCCACATAAAAAAGCAGCCTGGTGTAATGGTGCACAAGAATACATATTATACAGTGGTCTAATGGGAGGCAGAGACAGTCAGATCCCTGGAATCTAGCTGACCAGTTAGACTTGCCCATTTGGTGAAGTTTCTGGTCAATGAGAGACCCTGTTTCTAACAAAAGGCTGAAACTGATGACTAACACCAGAAGTTGTCCTCTGAGCTCCACATATATGCACGTATGTATACCAAAACACCCACACATCCAAGTGCACACACATACATACTCATGTGTACCTCACACACGTACATGTGTGTGGGCACATGCACACACGTAAAGGAACAGCATAGAGGTGGAGATAGAAGTCAGTAGTAGAGCATTTCCAAGCATTTGTTAGGACCAAGTTCCATCCCCTGAACTATAAAAATAATAAATGATGAAATGGCACCTTAGGTAGAAGTAGAATTTTCAAAAGTGAGGTATTGGGTTGGTGAGAGGCACTGTGGTTTTGATCTTGCCGGCATCAGAATCTCTTGATTGTCTCCACACAAGTCTAGACTCACCCTTTTCAGTCTTCCCTTTCTGCTTCCTGAGTGCCTGCTCTCCAGGGCTGTGATTGCGAGTCCCTTGGGTGAGTATATAATCACAGTGGGAGCCGCCTGGCTTCCCACACTTAAGTTGTTCCTCCTATTCTCCACAGATGTGCAGCCTCTGGGACCTCAAGTGTTATTTGATGCTTTCTAGAAATAAAGGGGTCACCCTCCAAAGGGTTGGCAGAAATGTCACCCCCAGACAGTGTTTTGCACCTACCATTTGCCACCACAAGTCGTTCTGTTTTACTGAAGACCCAGTGTTCCTTTGACTAGCTCCTCCCAAAGCACCACTGGTTCCAGTCTAGCCGTACATAGCAAGGAGTTCAATGACATGTACTCAGTGGAGCAGATACAGCACAAAAAATATGTCAGAACAATTGCATGGGTGGAAAAAGCTTGGTTTACATGAATGTGCTCCTGAAAGCAAGAGAAAATGAAAAGGTCCTTTTAGCAACACAGCCACAGAATCTTTGGTCTTTGGGACATAGAATAACCCAAGCATCTTTGACTCATGATCTCACTCCCATTGAAGAGTATTTTAGTCCATGTGTGCAACTGTAGCAGAAAGAATAGCACAGACCAGGAGGCTGATAAACAGCTGGGATTATTGTTCATAGTTCTGGAGGGTGGAAGTCCAGCATGAGGCTGACTCAGTGTTTATGAGGGCTGCTTCCTGGTTGCTGGATGGTCAGCTGCTCACTGTGTCCTCACATGGAAGAATGGATTAGTCTCTTTTGTGAGGGAACTAATTTCACAAGTGGTCCACTCTCAGGACTCAACTCCCAAAGCCCTACCTCCTAATCCTATCACTTTGGGAGTTAGAATCCCATATATGGATTTGGAGAAGATGCAAACATTCAGTCTATAGAAAAAAACAAACAAACAATTTTTCTTGATCCATTCCAAGTGAGAAGAGACTAACAGACAAACAAAGGACCCCAACTGGGTGGCAGAACTCCGTCCCCAGACAATGGCACTGGGATACATGTCTCTCTACCATTTTGTGGCAACCTAAATGAATGACTACCTTTCTTTCATAGAACAGGCGATTCCCATGGAAAATCTCCTAAACTCACATGCTGTCCATCTCCTGAGTGTTCCTGGACCACACACAATTGTCTGAGGGTTGCTTCTAGGCCAGCATCTTCTTGGCAGGAACTATATTCACTCTGATACATGTTCAATATAAGACCTTTCATGTTGTTTGACACAACTCACTCAGTGTGCTGCTTGCTGGCTTGGACAAAAAGCAACCTAAGAAATGGTTCTTGGAACAGGGAGACAGAGGAGGGAGAAACCTATAAAAAATGGGCTACAAAGAGACAGACTATTTTTCTTGCAATAAATTAGAAATTAAAGGCATGCACTCTGAAAGCCTAGCTATCTTTATTAACACAGATTTCAGTGACATCGTTCTACAAAGTTTGTGTGCCTCTACCCATTGACCAACAGATATGAAAGAGCAACCAGAATCTCCAATGAGCAGAGAAACATTTTCAGCTGGTTATCAAAACCTCATTCAGATGCTGCTTAGAACGTCAATAAAGAAAATGTGTCTCTAGTTTGTCAAGAGTTGAGATTTTCTTCACATTGTGTCATCCCCATGCTGGAAAGAGGCATGCTTGCACTTCTGCTGGCTCGGATGGAAGCTGGATGGTCTGTAATGGCTAGACTCTGTGCCTTGGTCTAGCAGTTGTAAGATTTAGACATAAAAAAAAGAAGCCCTGCATGTCCGTGAGACTCTTAGAAGGTATCCTTCCCATTCTCACCCTCCTTAATGGTGTCCTAGACTGTGCTTTTTGGCTTTTGTCATAAAATGCCTACATTTTTTCATTAGTATGAAGTTTCAATTAACCACAAAGAGATGCTTTCAGTATTTTGTAGTACTAGTGTATGTGTGAGTGTGTGTGCAAACACTCACACATATACTTGCACATGCACATGCACTGTACATACAGAGTCCAAAAGTCAAGGTGTCCTTCCTTAGGAGCAGCCACCCTCTTTGCTTTGTAAGTCAGGGCTTTTCCCAGGAACTCTGGGCTCACTGGCTAGGCTGGTCTGACTGACGGTGAGCCCCAGGCATCCTCCTGTCTCTGCCTCCCCAACACTGGGGTTACAAGCATACATATCACCACTGCCAGCCTTTTACATGGCTACTGGGGATCAAACCCAACTCTACATGCTAGCATGACAAGTAGTTTACCAGCTAAACTACCTCAGCCCCCTGTGATACTACATTAGATCTTACCATGGAAGTCTTAATTTGTAATAGTTCTGATGCTTCTCTAAGTCCTTGGTTGACCCTGGCTGCTGTTATTTCTTTATTTTTTATTTTATTTTTGTCATATGAGATGCATATAAGGGATGTCACCATAGAGGACCACAGATTATGGTTCTGTATTTTACCCAACATTCTGCTTTGCTTATTGATCTTAGAAACAAGCTTCTCCATTGTCCATCATATCTCCCATGTCCCCCTCTCTATCTTCCTTGTCTTGCCTGATTCTTTAGGGATGCTAGATCATTTCCCTCTGTGTTAGATTGTCTAAGGAAAGTGGTATGAGCCAGATTCAACCACTTTGGTCATGCTCAACCAAATATTAACAAAGAAAATCAAAATTTCTCCTTATATCCAAACTTCAAGAAAAAAATTTTAATGTAGAAATACTTAACTATATAAATAACTATATATATACATATATACATACATATATAATACATAAGTAACTATATATATATATATATATAATTATACACACACATATATGTATGTATGTATGTATGTATATAGTAAAAATACATGGTGAATCTGGGTGTGGTAGCACATACCAGACTTTGAGACAGTAGGAGGTTTGTACATTTGGAAGACAGAGAGAGGAAAAAATAGAGAAAATTTAAAAAGGAAGAGATAGGGCCAGAGAGGAGGGAGGGAGGGGAAAAAGAGAAAACAGAAAAGCAAACATGATCGAAGCTTAAGACTAGCTGAGAAAGTGGCCAGCTACCAGCAGTTACAAGGGCCAGTGTGCTCTTGAGTGATGCTTGGGGAGATGAGGTCCGTGTTCCTAGAAGAAATGAGTCAAGCTGCCTGCCCTTTTCCATGTGCAGCCCAGTATAGCATCTGCAGAGTCACAGGCTGAACCTATATATAGTTCTGGACCTATAGACTGAACCCACAAGAGATCACCAGGGCATGGAGACAGTGGGAACTGTGTCATATGGAAAATGGGAGAAAAAAGAAAACTAGAGACATTTCACTTGGAAAACAGTGTTAGGATATGAACAGTTCTGCGTCAGGCACCTCACCGACAGATACTTCCGTGTGTCACACACTGTGCTGGGTGCCAGGGAAATGAGAGCAAAGTTGAAGATTTCACAGAACTTAGATCATGTGTAGATCCCGAGAAAAGGATTTCCTAAACTGTAGTGCAATTCAAGTTAGAAACTATTTCTCCTCAACTCTAGCAACAAAAAGAAGCGTTTGCCTCACTGTTTCCTACCACCTTCATGCTTTGTTTCACCAGTTTTTAGTCTTACTCCTTCAAGAAGAGGCCAACATTCTTCCACTGGAAGTTGCACAGTGATCTAAGATGAGGAGGTGCAAGGAAAAAGAATCCACTTGACAAAGGGTAACAGGTCAACAATGAGGAATCACAAGGGGTGGGACATGGGTATGCAACAAGGCCCTGTGGGAACATCAAGAGAGAATGGGTAGCAATCCAGGCTCTCACTGGCTGTGGCCACCCAGCACAACATGGAAGATGGACGGAAATGGCATAGAACCAGGGACCAGGTGACCTAGAGTCTAATCGTATCTTAGCCACCATCTATCTCTGGGTCCTTGAGCAACTCACTGGTCTCTTCAGGATCAACTTTCTGTCCTGACAAAGTAGCTTCAGACTGACTTCCCTTCAAACTACCTCTCTCCCTCAACATCATCTGGTTCCAACACAACTTAAGTCTGAAAGTTAACATTTTAGGAAGAGTTCTACAGAACTGTGTAGATTAGGTTGAGATCAAATGCATGGGATTCTGGGCTACCCCAATTGTAACTCTGCACTGCAAGGTCGCTTATTCAAGAGTTTGTCCCTTGGAAGGATGTCTCCTCCTGAAGCTGGAATCCATTTGTTTACCCAGTTCGTTACTCCCAGTCTCTTTGGAATTTTCTAGTGTGGTCCTCTTCGAATGAGAATGGTTTTTAACCATAGATTATTGACAATCATTCTGCTGAATGTGGCCTGGGAGAAAAACAATCCCAGGGCCTTGCTGCCAAGCCTCATGGGCACCACTAAGCATGTGGAGGTGACATCTTCCTCCTGAAGAAAGAGAACTCAAAGAAAATTTCACTCATGTGGTTATCCAATGGAGACCAGAATTAGCAAACACTTAGCTGGGAAGAGAGATTGTAGAGGGAGTCTGCTCTGTCACTCACCACTCTATAGCTCTAAGCCAGAACTACAGATGCGTCCAAAGCCCAGAGCAGCCTGTGATTTGAGCAGGTGTGATAAGTAAGCAGCTGAAACCAGTGCAGTCTCGTGCGCAGCTTTGCCTAGGGGGAATTTTAAGCTGGAAGCATTCCATAAACACAGTAGAGTCCCCTCTGCCTGCCCGGTAACTCCTAACACTGTGCAGACTTTACATATCTCTTCTTTCCAGAAACTCAGAGCATTTTTCTTACATAAAAAAAAGATAATCCTCATTATATGTCCCAATACCAAATAATTAGAATCTTTCACAGCTAATACTTGCTATCTGCTTATTACGGACTAGTTTCTGGGCTGTGTGATCTTCATGGGATATCTCATTTTGTCTGCATAACAGCTATATGAGAGAGATGTTATTGTGCCCATTTGGTGGATAAGAAAGCCAAAGTTCTGAAAATTTGATTTCGTTTTCCCGACATAGAGCTAATGAGCACAATTCAGACCTCTAAAGAGGCTGAGCCCAAATCCAGCCTTACCTGACCTCTGCACGTGGTGTGTGTGTGTGTGTGTGTGTGTGTGTGTGTGTGTGTATGTGTGTTTTAGAGTATGAATGTATGCACATGTGTGTGCATGTGGGGACCAGAGGTTGACATTTGGGTGTCTTTCTCTATTATTTTTGACAGTGTCTCTCACTGAACCCAATTGGCTAGACTTCCTGAACAATGAGGCCTCGGGATTCATCCTTCTCCACATAACCCCTGCCTTAAGGGTTAGAGACACATCACCATGCCTAGCTTTTATGCAGGTGCTGGGGATCTAAATTCATGTCCTCACGCCTGCACAGTGAACACTTTAGTGACTGCACTGTCTTCCCAGCCCAGATCCTCTTTCTTCTTTTCTTTTCTTTTTTTTATTGATTTTTATTTCTTTTTTAATGATTTATTTTGTATGTACATTGGTGTTCTGCCTACTTGTATGTTAGAGGGTGTCAGATGCCCTGGAACTGGAGTCACAGACAGTTGTGAGATGCCATGTGGGTGCTCTTATCATCTCCATCTACCTACTGAGAATCATTTCCCATCTTTTGCTCCTATGTGGGTTCTTTTTGCTTCCAGCGTTTTCCCACCCTTCCAACCACCTAACACTAGATAGAAGAGAAAAGGATAGAAGGGAAGAGGTGACATTACCGTTAGACTACTTCCTGCTGATTAGGTGTGTCAAGTTCCTTGGGGCAAATTTGATCTTCTCAGTCAGAATAATTTCTTCTTGTTTTTTCTTTGCACACGACTAATTAACAAACCACAACCAACCAACAACTCACCCAAAATTACCCACCTAGCATTTATATACCCTCTGAAAAGTTCCCAGAATTCCAAACATCACACAACCGCCAAAACTATTTGCAAGTGGCAAAAGGCACACCAGTAAGCATGAGACAAATCGTAATCAGCTGCTGTGGACAATCTGAAGCATCTCCACATCCCACACCTGAGATTAAAATGAAAACATATTCTTATAATATTTCTGTGTGTTTTAAAGAAACCAAAACTCCAAAATTCTTACTGCAGAGAATTAAATACAAACAGGGATTAAATATTTACGTATGGTCTCGGCTGAACATGACTTGGAGCCAGTTTTAGAAGTGAGGCTGCAGCCCTTGGCATAGTGGCCCTTCTTCATCTGTAATTTTTTTCAGGTAGTTCAATGAGGGTAAATCCCAGGATTGTTTTGATGCTCCCAGGAAAGGGGCAGGGGCATCAATTTTCTTCTTTGTGCACATTGTTCAATCTGGAAGTGACAATTCCATACTCTACTAGACTTTACTATTGAAAACTTAAAGGCACATCACTCTGGGTATGGACAGGCTTAATATTGAGGTTGCGTGAAATGTCTCCGTGGGCAAATTGTACCTGTCCTTCAGGGAGCCTGTCATCAAGAACTCAGGCTGCAGAACACATAGGACCCTTTCAGGCTGCCTGCCAATTATTCCACAGAGAAAGAGGAGGGGATGGACAAATGGCAAGGCATGCGGCTGTCACTCTGGTGGCATGATTATGGAAATTTTACATTTTGTATGTCAAATGGTAACTTAATTCAAAAATAGAAAATTGCTGCAGGCTCATCTCACCCGCTGTCATCTGAAGCCTGCTGGGCAAGCCCGGCACTCCTACGAATAGTAGTGAAATAAAGCCTGAGAATAGTGAATGATTTGGCACGGGAAAGGAGGGTCCCAAGCATGTCCCTGGACTTTCAGTTCACTTTCTGATACGTCCTCAGACACTCAATCATGTCTACAGCAAACTAGAGGTTCAACGAAAATCACAAATTACTTATTCCAAGTAAGATTCCTGCTTCTCAGTATCTTGTTATATATTTCTGAATATGCAGGAAGGAAGAGGGTCCTTCTTTGTTGTATTTTATTACTTTTATTTGGTATATGTGTATATGTGATGTGTGTGTGTGTGTTATGTGCATATTTGCATGCAAGTGCACATACATGTTCAGGCCAAAGATTGTTGTCTCTCACTAAACCTGAAGCTTACCAGTTCAGCTAGATTGGCTAGCCAGCAAACCCCAGCCAGCCCCAGAAAACCCCAGCTAGCCCCAGAAAACCCCAGCAAGCCCCACAAGCCCCAGCAAGCCCTAGTGTCCTGTCTGTACCTCCACAGTGCTGTAATTACAGGCATGGACTACCTTGCCTAGCTTTTTATGTGGGTTCTGGAAACTGAGCCCAGGACCTTTTATTTGAGCTGCAAGCACTTGACGGACAGAGCCATCTCCCCAGCCCGACTGCACTTCTTGATGGCTAATGTCCTCTATAGGATGCAGCCACTAGGCCATCTGCACTGACTAGGTGGTCTTTTGGCCCATAACGCTGAAGCAGATGGAAGTGTGGCTGAGCGTAGTTCCCAGGAGTGCCTGTCTGGTGCCCAACTACAGCTCCTGTGCCTCACGGCTGCCACCAGCCAGCACTTTGTGAAGTGGGAAAAGGTGTCATAGGAGACCATATAGTCCTTATTCGTCCCTGTATGCAGAAATAAATAAGGAAGAGCCACTAAGATAAAAAGGTAACCTCTCATCTCCTAAAAAGGTCTTTGTTTTAATGCCTTGATTATGAGAGGGAGAGAGCATTTAAATCATTTGCCAAGATGTAAATGCCAACCCAAATACTCACATGGAAAATTTTATTTTTCCTTGATTAGAGTTCAGAGTTCAAGATTTTCTTTTTTTTAAAGTGGAAGCAGAAAAAGAGTTGTGAAATCAGCTAATGATAGGTGGAATGTAATCATCCGTTTACTTCCGGCCAAACTTCCACTTTTTAAAATAGATTGCTGAGCTATAATTTTAAAGCCTGAATGTAACGCAGTAGAAATGGACTCTAAACGTGATCCTGGGAGAAAATCAGTTATGGCTCTTAATACCTCCATCCTAATTTAAATATTCCAAAGGAATTTAAATCTCTTGAACTTTCAACACTGCCAACTACATTAGAATCTAAAGAGCAAACTGCGTTCACTTTCATCAGCTGCTATGCAGTGTCGTCTGTATAACAGACTCCACATGCTTCCAGGCTCTATAGAGGCTTGGAATTCTTCATGCTAGCTTCACTTTTTAAAAAGGATAGCCCGGAGGATACAGGAAGGGCTCAGTCAGTAAAGGGCTTGCAGCACAAGCATGAGGACCCGAGTTCAGATCCCGGGACCCATGTAAAGTTAAACACCGTGCTACTGTGCTACACAGTGAGGCCCTGTCTTAAAAACTGATTTAAAAGGAATTAAACTAAAAAGGGAGAGAAAGATGTGCGTACTGACTTTTAGAAAAGTAGAAAATCTGTTCTTCTTACTGTTTTGCTCTCCAGGCCTGAGACCATGGCATCAGCTTTCCAGAAGAAACTGAATATCTAGGCTTCTAGCCACAGTCCAACACACTTTCTCCTCCTCACTCAATAAAATATGAAATAAAATACAAAAAGGCTTCAAAATTTAATTACTAATTAATTACAATAGGTATGTGCATCAGCACAGAACACTTAAAAAATTTTTTTCTCACTATTCCTGAAAAAAATACAGTATACCAAGTGCTTACACAACATCTACATTGTTTTGGATTCTGTAAGCAGTACAGAGTGATTTAACTTCTGTTTCTTAAATTGTGAATAGTGACCCCATGGTCCCAGAAATCAAACAGAGGTCATCAGACTAGATCAAGCACCTTTACCCACTGAGCCATATCTTTGACTCTTAACAGTTTCAGTGTTGTTGTTTGATGCTGGATCTCATATAATTCAGACTGGGTCTCAAACTCAATATACAGCTGAGGAATGTAATCTTTAACACTTGATCCTCTGGCCTCTACCTCCCAAGTACTTGAATTACAGTCATGTGTGGCCACACCCAACTAACCCCAAAAAAGTTTGTGCCAGCACACACCAGCGTTGTTGCTGTGAACACCTGGTGTCCATATTGAGGTGTATGTCACTGTCACAGTACAGAACACCCGCTGCATTCTAATGACTCTCCCTCAAACTCCTAGGCTCAGATTTGAGGCCCTTGCATATGAGGAAACAGCATTTTGCAGTACAGAGATGCTGCTCTTCCAGAAACACAACAGGTTAATATGCTGCTCCTACAGTCACTCTTCAGAGTGGAGCTACCAAAGTAGCACAGCTTTCAACTGCGTTATGTTAGTATATTTGATTTTAAAATTGCTGCTTAAAAGTGGCCAACTTGAGTTTTATAAAAGATAGTTATTAAAGAAATTATGCTTGAGGTTACTAAAGAATCTGCAACTAATTACCAAGAAGCCTCTAAATATGGTTGTCATTTTGTACCACATATTTCTATGAAGTGGCAGTCTCAACATAGATGATAATAAAACTGAAATATTGATCAACTCTAAAAATTATAGATGGTCTGCATCCTGCAGTATCAAATATCCAGTCAAGATTTAATTTTGTATGTAAAAATAAACAAGCACCCCATCTCATTAGTATTCATATTTGCTTTAGTCATTTTATACATACACATATATTAAAGAATTGTCTTAAGATAATTTTTATGATTTATTATCAGTAAATGTTTAATTTAGATACTTGTTTTGTATCTCTATACACCTAACGTTATCTAAAAATTTATTGGCTCTAAGGAGTCATGAGTGAAGAAGGCTTAAGAATTCCTAATTGAAACTGTATGTGAAGAATTAAGAGGTGGCTCAAAGGGTACAGGCCCCTGCCACCAAGCCGAATGACCAGGGTTCCATGACCCCTAGACCCTACACAGTGGAAGGAGAGAACCAACTTCCAAAATTTGTTCCCTGAACTCCATACACATGCCTGTATGCAGGCAAACCTACACAGACACACAGAGACACAACACATACACACACACACACACACACACACACACAAGAGAGAAGAGAGAGAGAGGAGAGAGAGAGAGAGAGAGAGAGAGAGAGAGAGAGAGAGACAGAGACAGAGACCATAGACATAAAATATATTTTCAAATGTGGTGAAAACTTTAAGGTCCGTATGAGTGTATGTTCAAGCATGTACAATCACCATAGCATCTGACACAGGAGCTTGAGCATGCATGGGTTCTGGTCCGGGAGACGGTTTCTGGGAGCCTGCCATGGATACTGAGGAAAACCCGTACCTGTGATGAAAGACCCCATCGGTGACACTTCTCTGGAGCTCTAGGAATCTGGATTTGGGCTTTGCCACAGCCAACCCAGGACATTTTCTGATTCCCAGCTTTCCTTGTTTCCCTGATTTTTTTCTTCACATTATTTCTACAATATTCAACATGCAAAAAAGCAGACATGGGACATATTTGCGGTGAACGTATTCCCGTCCACTGTGGTTTTCAAATCTCTGAAGTCAAGAATTTCTTCTTAGAGCTACACACAATGAGGAAACAATTAGATTTAGCAACAAAAAGTAGATATCCTTGTGTAGCATATTTTAACATTTTTATTACATTTATGTAATTATGTATACACCACACACACACACACACACACAACACGAGCATTCTTGTACATGTCAGAGGACAACTTATGGGAGTTGGCTCTTTCCTGTCAGGTGGGTTCCAGGAATTGAACTCAGAATGTTGAGCTTGGCAGCAAACACCTTTACCCACTGAACCATCTCACCAGCCCAAACAGCACATTTTAAGCCACACATTGTACCCCAGCTGTCAGGCAGATGTGCTGACTGAGCATGTGAGGTAAAAGGAACCTTTAGTAAAAACCAACAAAAAGCCAGCCTTTCACTCTGATATGCCCAGTGTTTCACTGGGCATATTGTCCTTCACTAAAAGTAGAGCTTAATATGGGGGAGAAATGTAAATCAAGAAATATTATCATTCTGTCTCTTGCCTCAAAAGGATGTTGCTGTTTATGATTTACTATCATAAAATGTTTCATTTGTATAACTGTTTCATGAGATCATAACCAACCATAGGAAAGTAATCAGATTAGTAAGGTAGGCTATTTGCACACACGAGTGGACATTTGATTGATAGTAGACACTGGCATTGGAGGGAAATCTGCACAGGCTGGCTGTGTTCTATTCTGGCTCAGTGGTCAAAGTTCAAGTCACCATTGAGCTTTCCAGAAAGGATGGGAACCAAATGGAAGACACTGAGTACACAGCCAAAGCCAAACACAGCCAAGAAGTGAAAAGGTGGTGAAGGCTTTGTCATCTGCAGCAGGTGAAGAGGGTTTTTCTTCTGGAACTTAGGCGTGTGCTGATAGACAGGCACATTATTAGGCACATAGATTAGGGCACGTGTGAGGTCCTGAGCATGCTCATTACAAGGTCATAGTTCAAGAAGAAAAGGTGGACTCATTGAGGGCGCGCTTCGCTCAAAGATCATGGAGCTCATGTTTGGAATAGTAAAATGGTGGACAGGAACATCTCTGTCCGTGCTCAGCTTGCTTCATAAGATTGAACCAGAAATGCCTCTGGGCAAAGCTCAGCTTCCTCCAAAAAGCTTTAGCTGAACAGAAAGAGAAGAGTCTTAAAGCATGCATTCATATAGGATTTACCCAATAATGGTGCCTGCTTCACTTCACAGTTAATAGAAGGACCTGTGCAGTCTGGCCAGCCATGCCTTCAGGCAGACATGCAGGCCTGGCTAAGCAGAGATAGCCTGACTGTACACTCTGTCAGAACCGTCTTTCAAAAATGTCTGCCTAGCTCCTGCACGATGCCAGACTCCGCCTCTAACCTACAGCCAAGAACAAAACATGCGCATATCCAGCTCCTGGAAACTTCCTTTTGTAGGGACCCAAGTACACAGGAACAAAAACAGATAGAAAGCCACACTGTGTAAGTTGATGGGCAACGGAGCAAAGAAAATAAAACAACCTAGAGGCTAGATGGATGCAGCAAGGAAAGGGATCCGTCACACTGGTACCAAGGAGCACTTTTCTGTGACAGATGTTTTAATACACCAGGTCTTCATGTTTGCTGAGCAAGCATTCTGTTTGATGAGCCATTTCCCAGCCCCTGCCTTGGTTGTTTTACTGCTTGTTTGAGACAGGATCTCACATAGCCTAGGCTGGCCTTGAACTCCTCGTGTGGCTAAGGATAACTTTAAATTCCTGATCCTCCTGCCTCTACTTCCCAAGTGCTGAGATTACAGGCATGTGCCACTATCCATCCCATGTTGTGTAGCTGCTAATAAAGCATAATTATGGTCTGCCCAACTCTGCTAAGTTTACTGGTTAGAACATGAGGTTGTGTTGACATGGGCATTGAACTCATCCCCTGGTTTGGAGACATGTATGCATGTGTGTCTGCATGAATGAACAGAAATGTCGCCTTCCATTCGTGAGAAGAAAGGCCTGGTCAGTAGAGCGCAAATGTGAAGTGTTACACTGTGTACTGTCTGGTTTTGTGTGTCAACTTCACACAAACTAGAGTTATCACAGAGAAGGAAGCCTCCCTTGAGGAAATGCCTCTATGAGATCCAGCTAGAAAGGCATTTTCTCAATCAGTGATCAAGAGGGGAGGATCCAGCCCATTGTGGGTGGTGCCATCCCTGGGCTGCTGGGCCTGGGTTCTATAAGAAAGCAAGCTGAGCAAGCCAGGGGAAGCAAGTCAGTAAGTAACATCCCTCCATGGCCTCTGCATCAGCTCCTGCCTCCAAGTTCCTGCCCTACGTGAGTTCCTGTCCTGACTTCCTTTGGTGATGAACAGCAATGTGGAAGTGTAAGCTGAATAAACCCTTTCCTCTCCAACTTGCTTCTTGGTCATGATGTTTTGTGCACGAATAGAAACCCTGACTAAGACAAATCAATCGTTTGGAAGAAGTCAGTGTCACACTCAGAAGCCCCCATGCAGAGGCTGAGCTCTGTTCTTTGGCAGTGTGATTTGGCCTAGGGTTTTGTTACATCTGAAAAAGCGTCAAGTCATTTCTCTATAGATTTGCTGACTATGCTCTTATGGTAAAAAAGGACTTAAGTATCTTCAAGGAAGCATATGTGAATGACCTCTGAAATTCACACATGCAGAGAAACAGAGCAAATGAGCTCACCCGTGGAAAGTCTCCCTCGACGTAGGCCTTCCATGCCACTCTTTGCCTGCCATGCTGTTTATTATGTGACCAGGATACATGCTCCTTATTATTTCTTTCAGGAAAAAGTGTGTGCTCACTCCAGGTTAGCTGCATGGATCGAGTGCACCTTTACACGCCATTTTCCCACTCACTTTTTACGATCCTCTTGGTGGGATATAATACTGAATGGCAAATCAATCCTGCCGTTTGAATACAGTCTACTTATTGCCGACAATTACTGTAGGCTGAAGAAGTAGTAAATAGGACAGACATGGCAGGAAGAGGCAACGTTTCTGTCATGTGCCTCATCGTAATGATTCCGTCCTGTTCACTACCTCCTAGAGAGAGGAGAAAAATTACAGAGAGCTGAAATTGTTGGTTTCTAAATAATTTTTAACTGGTGTCATACAGTGTTGATTTTATGTCCTACTTGGGCATTTACTAGTCAGAAGCAGTATGATCTAGTTATTAAAGTGGTAAATCTGGCACTTTACCCTCTGCTTTGTGGAGACTTAAGGTCGATGAGGCATTTTGCTCTTAAAGTGGCATTCTCTTGGCTGATGGATGAAAACCACTTTCTCTAGTCCATAAAGCAAGCAGCCATCTGTCTATAGCCCCGTATTCCTTTTTGTGTAGCTTTGAGTGGTAATCAGCTTTCTTCTAGAAAATAAAGAGATTGGACTCTAGGTGTTGCCTGGCTCTACAAGTTTTCATCCACCTTAAGGTCCTGCCCAGCCACAGGCCTTGAAGAACACAGCCTCTCTATTGCCACCATACCTTACTTCTCTCTACTTCATCTCACCCTCATCAGGGATGGACAGTGAAGTATCCTTGTCTTGTTTAACTTGGGATGCTAACATAAAAGGCTGAGCAGCTCAAAAGTATTCCTCATGCTCTGGAGGCTGGGTCTATGATCAAGATGCCAATAGATTTGATTCCTACTGAGGGTCTGAGGCTGCTCTTGGCTTCGAATGGCTGTGTATTGGTTTGCCCTTACTTTGGCAGAGAATGAGATCTGCTCTTGTTTTTTTTCTTCTATCCATATTCATTCTCTCTCCCTCTTCCCTCTCCCTCTCCTCCTCTCCTTCCCTCTCCCTCTCCCTCTCCCTCTCCCTCTCCACTCCCTCTCCTTCTCTCTCTCTCTCTCTTGTGTGATATGTTGTGTATACATTCTGCCATTCATGTGTATGCACATACATGTATATGTGGACCTATATATATGGGTGGACGTATGTTTGTGTGTATGTACCTTCATAACTGTGTGAAGTTGTGTTCACATGCGTGTACATGCATATAGAGGCCAGGAAGACAATCTTGGGTCATTCATCACAAGTTACTCACCTTGTTTATTTGAGACCAGATCTCTGGCCTGAGACTCAACAGAGAGGCTTGTCTAGCTGGCCATGAGCCTCCAGGGATCTACTTGATCTGTTTTTTCAATACAGGGATTGGAAAAACAGCCACATGCCATCAGGACAGGCTCATTTCACGTGGGTTTTGGTATGGGACTCAGGTCTTATGCTTTCAAGACAGGCACTCTACTAACTGAGCCAAATCACTAGACCTTCTCCTCTTCTCTTGTAAAGGCATAAGTCACATCCTGGGGTCCCACCCTTATGAACTAAATAAAAATTCATGTGGTCACATTGAGGGTGGGATTTCAGCATATGAGTTGGGGGGGGGTAGCACCAACCTCCAGGCCATAGCAACAGACAGGGAACAGAGAAAACCGTGAGACTGAGCTACACAGCGTGTCTTAGAGTGCTTGCTACTCTACAGTTGTGGATTAGTTGTCCACATCAATGCTTATAGCCACCACTGTCTCCTTAGTTATTAAAGATGGAGAGATTTTCACACGATAACCGCTATGTACCAAATGTGTCCCCTCCAAAGTCAGGTCAAGGCTTCAGTCCCTCATAAATAGGATCAGAACCCTATACAAGAGACCCCCCAAAGGGTCCCTTTTCTCTTCTATCATAGCAGTTTCCTACAAGTGGGAAGAGAGGCCTCATTAGAACCCGAGCAAGCTGGCACCCTGAGTTCAGACTTCCACTCTACATAGACATAAGAATAAGTGGCTTTTTAAATTTTTTATTTATGTATTTGGAGAGGGTATATATGGGTTATGGTGCATATTCGGAGGTCAGAGGATAACTTGTAGGCGTTGACTCTCTCCTTCTACCATGTGGCTTCTGGGGACTACACATAGGTCACTGGGTGTGGCAGGAAGCACCTTTCCTCTCTAAGCCATTTAGCCAGCCCTAAATGGCTATCTTTTATGAACCACTCAGCCTATGTCAACTTATTACGGCAGCCCAAGTAGCTAAGTGTAGTAAAATGGGATATGTTGACGAGCATGCTTTTAAGCTTTTATTAGATGGAAGTTGCCCCTCTAGTACTGGCACATCTGTGCAGAATTGGTCACGTTGAAGCTTGCAGGAGAGTTCAAAAGACAGAAATAAAAGTCAAATGCTGAACATAAAAAGTGACTTTTGGACCCAAACAAATACAATGTGTGTAAGAGAGGTGAGGGATCTTGTATTGTATAAGCTAGACTGTGTCTGCTGGGGCATAGATTCAATACAACCTTTATTTAAATGCTTAAGATTTTAGAGTGGGTATTTTTCTCTTACATTATATTACATAGCATGCAAAATGCATTGCTGGTCATTTGAAGTATTTTCTTAACTCTAAGTCTAGTGATATACATCTTTGATGTAGCTGTACTATAGATGTATTTTTGAAAGGTTCAGAGAGATTTCTGCATGTGTTTTCATCTCTTGGAGCCTTCCTTTCAAATCATTCATGATGTTACTACCCAGAAATAAAGAGAGCACATAACTGGAAAATACAAGAGTCTAGTTACTCATCAACTCATTAGCAGGATGATCTATGAATGGCTTTCTACACAGAATGATACCCAACTGGAGTGTAAACAGAGTCACAGACATCTGGCCCATGTACAGCTCATCACGCCGTAACAGGGTTGTCCTTTTCTGTCTTTTCTGCGGAGGGAACTCCTCTATTCTTTGAATGCCATACTGGATGGCATCTTTGAGGCTCATAGGTCTATAGGAATCGTGACTAGGTGAGAATCAAATGTGGGGAAAGAGGATGATGTACCGTCTTGCCCTCAGTATCAAACTAGATGCCACATTGGAAATGAAGACAAATCTTTAAGGTCTAAAAATGTTTCTAAAAGCAAAGAAGTGTAGGATAGACTATACAGCTACCGTATAAAATGATTTGGAAACAAAGGAAGAATTAGAAAATATTTAAATATTTGAAATTTAAATATTAGAAATCCTCATGGGTGGGAGATATCAAGACAGGATCTTATTGTGTCATGTGGTGGTGTGTGTTTGAGTGTGACATGTCTTTCATAGGCTCTGCTAGGATGAGGCCTGAAGGAAATGCATCACTGGCGTTGGGCCTTGAGTTTCCTTAGTTCAATCTGTCACATCTCTGTCTCCTCCCTACACCCATACTTCTGCTTGTATTCGTTTCTTGCGGTGGTAGAGCTTTATCCCTGAAACTATAAGCCAAGAGAAACCTTCCTCCCATAAGTTGTTCTTGATAGGCATTTGGCCACACCAATTAGAAAAAAAAGTCACTAATACAGCATCCTAAGTTGTTTAGACCATAGATGCCAAGGACCATTCATTCATGCAACAAGGGTTGACTGGTCTCGGTCTGTGCCTGGTACTAGTTCTGTTCACAGATCTGAGGATGGACAGAGAACGAAATAGATGAAAACCATCCTTCTGTGAACATCCTTGTCTGATACACAGAAACATACAATCTAAAATAAGCAAAACAGTGTACCGAGGGGACAAAATGAAGCAGAAAATAAAGCTAGGGTGAAGAGAGAGTGTGGGAACCATGGTAGGTGGAATGTATCCTGCACAATTGCATGGCCAGTTGGATTCTCTTATTGGGAGAAGTCCTCTGAGCAAGGTAACTGTCCTAATTAGGGTCACATGTTGTGATAAAACACCATGACCAAAGAAAGTTGTGGAGGAAAGAGTTTATTTACTCTTCTAAATCACTGTTCATCATTGAAGGAAGTTAGGACAGGAACTCAAACAGGTCAGGAACCTGGAGACAGAAACTGATGCAGAGGCCATGGAGAGGTCCTTCTTACTGGCTTGCTCCTCCATGTCTTGCTCAGCCTACTTTCTTATGGAACACAGCACCACCTGCCTAGGGATGGCACCACCCACAATGAGCTGAGCCCTACAGCAGAACCTGTAGGGAGGCATTTTCCCAATAGAGGTTCCTTCCTTTCAGATGACTTTAGCTTTCTTCAACTCAACGTAAAACTAGCCGGCACAGTAAGTAACTAATTGTTCTTTTCCAAGTGTCTTGTGGTTTACAGTGTATTTGTACTCTCTACCCTGTGTAACTATTACCAGTGATAAAACTTTCAGAGTGTTTTGTTCTGTAATTCCTGTAATGACATTTTATAGGATTTATATTTCCTTTGGTGGACAGGAGCCAAGGCATTGGCCATGACTTCATGTGCCAATTGGTTCGCTTTACCCTTTGGATCAAGAACTTCGAAATTATTACCAGATGTTCCTATAAAGGGGTTGTTGGTGGCGTGTGCGTGTGGTTGTGGTGTGTGTGTGTGTGTTTGCTTATTGTTAAGGGATGATACAGGGTGCTGGTTCTGGCAGAGTGAAGTCCAGCATTACCAGTTCTTCTCCTTTGCACTGTAATGCTAACCGACAGGTTTATTTACTAACAACACTTTTACTCATCCCTTGCAAGAAACCAGTGCCACCAAACAGTACCCATAAACATCAAACTCCAAACAGAGTGAATTTTGGTGCAGGCAGGGTTGATACAACAAATACTCTCCACACTGCTAGACAGAGAAAATGGAAAATCTGGGCCATAACCGGCAGCGGTGATTGTTGGGTGGATTGTATAAGATTTAGAATAAGTATTTGCACGTTTTGAATTGACAATGAATATGTTGCCTAGGCAATGATTAGCAGTTAATTTCCCTATTGGATATACCCTCCAGGATAATAAAGACAAAGATCCCCAGAATCTAGACATGAAGTGGACAGGACTGAGCCACGTGGTCTAGGAGCTCAGGGGCCTCTAGCAGCAAGGACTGAAGCATATGGAAGGCAGAAATTATGTCCAAGGTGCACAGTGGGTACCAGGCAGACTGGAGTGAGTAGCCCCAGTGACACAGACACATCCCATGGGGAAAAGACATATAAGATCTTCAAAAGGCCTTCATGACAGATCTACGGGTGACCACACTGAGTCAGGAAATCATAGAACACACAGGGCTGACTTCCATTTTGAAGAGAATTTTTTTCTACTTGACCTGAAGTCCACGCCTTCAAAAGTGGCAACGATTCAGACAATGTTGGGTTTGTTCTCCGAGCACAAATTACTAGTGTTGGGAAACCACAGTGCCTGAGCGGCTGCCCTACTGGAACTTTTTGTTTGCAGCATCTGCTCTCTGACTTGGGAGCCAGAAAGAACCTCAGGGTCAGGGGTCCAGGGGCCTGCAGGAAGTAGGGATTCCCACCACATCAGGGTCACAGGTGACAAATTGCCTGAACAGGAACTTTCCAGAAATGGAGATCATTCCCCACAGAAAGATACCCACCTGTGACACATCAGAATTGTATAAAACCCTCTCTGCAGTGGCTATGAACTCCAACTTCTGTAAATCCCCCTCCCAGGTACCTATCTACCTGTGCTGGCCCTCAGGCTCAAACCAATAACAAAGAATAACTCTATAGGTAGCTTGGGCTATTTTTCTCTCTGTTAAATCTAGGCTTGGGAGACTAAATACCACAGTCCATGAACCATCAAAATCAGTCCTGAATTTTACCCAACTGTAATTGTTGTCCCCTTGATATACCTGGATTTACACCCCGTCCCCCAATGTAGTCTAGGGAACTCAAGTCAGTGTAGTACCTCGGATGCATTATGAATATCAGGGTCTTACTGACACACGATGGAAGGTTATCTCATTAACTCTGTGGGGTGGTTTATCCCATATTCCAATGCTGCTTTTGGAAGTTGATCATTACATTTTAGGACTCTAGATTCTGGTTGATGACATTCAAGTTCTTTAAAAATCACTGCTTGTTTGCCCTACAGATGTGTGCTTGATTTCATCAAACCTTCATCTCATGCTGTCAAATCTATCGTTTTCTCTCTCCCACTTGTTCGTCTCCTTTTATTTTTTTTCACTCTTCTGTTTTTTTGCTACATGAACAATTTGATTTGTAAATTTGGCCAATGGCTTAAAGCAAATATTTATCAGTATGTAAATAGACATAACACTGTGGCACACAGCCAGAGACCAGTAGGGCTTTCTTTAAACGATAACTGTTGCCTTCTGTTACTATTACCAGACTTCACAGATTGGCCTTGATAATTAATGGTATTAATCCATTATGCTGTTGATATTGGGAACATCATTCATGGGTTATTGTTTTATATTATTTTCTTAATTGACTCTTATGGCTGCTTTTGAGACAGTGCTTCAATATACTGCTCAGGCTTTCCTAAACTCAGTATATAGCCCAGGCTATCCTGAAATTTGCAGTCCTCCTGCCTGAGTCCTAGAATTACTAGTGTGTGCCACCATGCCCAGGTTAGTAGATATTCTTTATGTGTGGCTACGCTGCTGGTTACAATCCCTCTATGGTAAGGAAATCATTTTTATTTTGTCCTCAGTATTTAATGAGAAACTTTACAAAACTCTCTTACTGAAACCAAAATATTTTCTTCTCCATAATCTTAACAAAGAGAAACGAGAGGTCAATGTGAACCCTAACTTCAGACAACCAAGTTTGGACTGTTTACGATGAAGAAAAAATAAAACAAAAGCAAAAATGGGAGGCATTTGGCCCAAGCCTTTTTTTCTCCTTATTTTTTTTATTTACTTTACATCTCAATCTTGGCACCCCCCCCCACTGTCTCCTCCCAGTCCCACCCTCACAAGCCCTCCTCCCATGGCCCCTCTTTCTCCCCAGAGAAGAAGACCCCCTTGGGACATCAGGTCACAGCAGGACTAAGAGCATCCTCTCCGCTGAGGCCCGACCAGTCAGTTCAGCTAGGAAAGGGGAACCAATGGCAGGGAACAGAGACTCCGCCTTGGTTGTTAGGGGACCCACAGGGGTGAAAACAATTGGGCTAACTTTCATTAGATCTAGTCACTTTCATGTCCTGAGAGTTTCACTCTGTCCTCAGCAAGTGAAGACCCTTGAGCCAGCATCACCAGGAGAGAGTCGCTGTCAGACGGCAAACTCATGGTTACTTAGATTTCTGTGGTGAAAATATCAAAGGTGCCCATTCTTGCAAATGGAGAATGAATTCACCCCCATCAGTCAAGCTGCTAACACTCTGACTGGTAACACATGTGAAGTTGTGCAGCTGAGTGTGGGAGTCACAAAAGAATAAATAAATAGAAATAAAAGAAGGCTCGGGCCTGTAATCCAAGCCCTCGGGAGGTAGAGGCGGGCAGGTTTCTAAGTCTCTGTGGTTTGGGGCCAGCCTACTTATATAGTGAGTTCCAGTACAGTTGGGACCACATAGAGAGACCCTGTCTCCAGAAAGAAAGGAAAAAAAAAACCATTTAATAAATAAAATTATTAATTATTTAACATAAATATTACAAATGCATAACAAATTGTTTACTAATACATAAAACAGAAAAAGAAATAAAATCCTTTGATTATGGAGAAGGAAGATTTTAACATTTCCTACTCCGTTCCTGGAATGTGAGAGAAAATACCCAAGTTTTGTTTGTACAATGATGAGAAAGGCTCTCGGGAGTACTTGGTGAAGCCTTCTTCACACTCTGTGCTTTTAATCTGGTTTTCCCGGGCTTTGGTTAGGCCTTTGGTCTGTTTGTCTTGTTTTACCTGAAAGAAATTGGGACAATTCATCTCAGCATTTGCAATCTCCAAGTGAGGAAAAGGGTGTGCTCAGATGCTAATTTCTTTGACTTTTCATTGTCTTACACACTTCCTTAAAACGCGAGATTTTCAAAACAGTTTTTTTTTTTTTTTTTTTTCCCTCCATGAAACTCCCAGAGGTTTATATGTCTGGTGTTCTTGGTGAATGATGCAACCTTTGCTGGTACATGTAGAAGGCAGAATCATTTGACATGGCTATGTATCTGTTACAGTGGGTGCTCAGCCGCACCATACGGGGACTAATAATTGGTTTGGGATGATGCTAAACATTACATTATATATTTCACTGAAAAAGAAGTATCTCTTATTTTTCCATGAAAACCTTTGAAAATCAAGATATATTCAATAATTCAATCATCCTAAAGGGAAACAAAAATAAAGTAGGGTAGGGAGAAGGAAGCAAAAGAGAGATGGAGGGAGGGAGGGAGGGAGGGAGGGAGGGAGGGAGGGAGGGAGGGGAGGGAGAAAGGGAGCAAAGGAGGGAAAGGAGGGAGGAAAGGGAGAAAGGGGGGAGGAAAGGAAGGAATTTCCATTTTCTTTCTGTCTGATGGAGAACCAAGTTAGTCTGGGTTAATTTGTAAACATTGCAAAGCATAGTGGCTTAAATTATCCAGCATTTATTGAGCTCATGATTGGGAACATCCCATAATTTAGGCTGGCTCAGGATGGTTCTGGTCTGGGGGCATCCGTGGTCTGCTGCCAGTCATACTGGCAACTTAGTTAGGCTTTCTTACCTCCCGAGCCTCAAATGAACAACCAAGTTGGCAAGGCATCATCCCCATGGCTGCGAGCCAGTGCCCCAAGCCTCAGACAGAAGCATGAAAGGTTTTATAGGCCTAATTTTCTGAACTGGCAACATTGTTTCTTCTTCCACATTCGTTGACCAAGGAAAATCAGAAAACCAGTATGTATTCAAAAGAAGGGGAAGATAGACTATATAATATATGTGTGTGTGTGTGTGTGTGTGTGTGTGTGTGTGTTTGTAATTGTATTACAAAGGGCCATAGAGTTTAAAAGAACCGGGGACTGTAACCCACTTTGGGATATACTGAAACATCTAATGATTGTTCTAGAATGTATTAAGAACATTTTTAAAGCCAGGCGTGGTGGCACATGCCTTTAATCCCAGCACTTGAGAGGTAGAAGCAGGCAAATCTCTGAGTTTGAGGCCAGCCTGATCTCCCACTGATCTACAAAGTGAGTTCCAGGATAGTCAGGGCTGCACAGAGAAACCTGTCACACACACACACACAAAACAAAACAAAAACAAGAAAACAAAACAGAAATTGATGATCAACCATGACTATAACCAAGGACTTTACTAAAATTTCTCTTTGGACTGAGTTTCAGTTTCTTGCAATTGTGAAACTGATTTTACAATGTGAGGAACAGCGCTGGGTGGAGCCTAGGGCCTGGTGCATATTAATCAAGTGCACTCCTGAGCTACATCCTTGTTCTGGGGGGTGATCTGAGAAAGCATGCTGTGTCATTTATGTTTGTTTTCACTTTTTTATCCTCAGCCAGAAACATCCGCCTTTTTAGTGTTACAAAAAAATTTAGAATAATAAATAAATAAATAAATAAAATAAATAAATAAATAAATAAATAAGAAAGACAGGCTTTTGTCCAGAGTTTTGTGATAAAGTTTCACATCACCATTGTAAGAGTGATGGGAAAAAGAGCTGTTTTTCATTGGTTTTTTTTTTTTTTTCCCCCACCAGAAGACCATAACAAATCCTAGCAACAAAACCCATCTCTCAAATAAGCACCATGAATAACCAGTACTGCTTATTAGGAATTCAGTAGTCGAGATTTTCCTAGCTGTGAACTTTATGTCTGTTTGATTCTCAACTGTTGTTTTCTACATTTTTAAATTAGCTCATTGTCCGCGGTGGAGAAAGAAAGATGCTGGGCTGTTGGGAAATGGGGGCCTTTCGGTGGTGCTGATGAGACTGGAAATAAGATCAATCATTGTGAACAGCAAAGCTGGCAGGCCACATACAATACAGGGAGCAATTTCTATTCCTACGTAATTATCAATGAAAAACTCTCACACAGTACAGAGGAGATTCACAAAAGATGTCTATTGGATTCTTTCACCCATGTGTCTCCTCCCAGGACATAGTGAGCATGTGCAGTGTCTGATATACTCTTTAGAAATTACATAAAAAACAGGGGACACAGTAAAGCAGAAATCTGTCTTCTGCGGAGTTACATTCTAGTGGAAGGAAATAGCAAATGAGCAAAGGGAAAGGGAATGTTTCTCCCAAGTAAACTGTTCATAAAACAGGAAGTGATAGGGAAAGGTTAAAAACTTTAAGTAGAGCATCCTGGAAGATCCACTGAACACATGATCACAGTTATAGACTTAGGGTAGGATAGATGGCTTGGTAGATAAGAATGCATACTACTCTTTCAGAGGGACACAGGTTCTTAGCCCAGTGTCCATGTTTGAGTGGTTCATAACCACAGGTCACTCCAGCTCTGGGGGAGTTCAACTCTTCTGGCTTCCATGGGGCCCTGCACTCATGTGCACATACCCACACACATTATATCTAATTAAAAATAGTAGAGTTAACAGATTTAACATGGAAACATATTTAAGTCAAATTTTTAACACACAGAGTCATTGTCTTTGTAAATATATACCTTATGACACTTGGGGCATACGGGTCTATCAATTTCAGTGTCAAGTGAACGAAAACTCAAGTCATGAGACAGGATTGAATCCATGCTGGGAAAATGGATGGATGACTGAGTAAGCGGGGGGGGCAGGTATGACAGGCAGAGGGGACAGCGAACACAAGACAACTTACGAGAACTTGACTCTCAGTGAGGAGAGGGAGGAGAGAGAGATGGGAGGGGGAAGGGGAAGGGAAGGGAAGGGGAAGGGAAGGGAAGGGAAGGGAAGGGAAGGGAAGGGAAGGGAAGGGAAGGGGAAGGGAAGGGAAGGGAAGGGGGAAGGGGAAAGGGGAAGAAAAAAGGCGAGGGGGGGCAAAAGGGGAAAAAAAGAAAAACACAACCACACACAAAAAACCTAAGCTCTTTTTCATTTTTTTAAAAATTCTAAAAGGGGGTGGGGAATTTTTTGAACCAAAAAAATAGTTTTTTTAAATAATTTTAAAAGAGGGGGGGGGAACAATTTGGGTTGGGGGGCCCTTTTAAAAAAGGTTTAAAAAAACCCAAATCGTGTGCATTTTATGGCTTGGGTTTATATGGTCGGGGGGAAAAAAAAAATATATTTGTTTTATACCATGTCACCATGTCAGGGGTTGGTAAGATTCGGGGGAGGGGGATAAAAAGGGAAAGGGGTGGATTTTTTTTCCCTCCTTTTTCCTCCTCTTCCCCCTCTTCTTCCTTTTTTTTCCCCTAAACCCTAAGGCAAGTAAGGGCCAAATTTTTTTCCATAAAGTAAATGCATGGTGCCCAAAAAAATTTTCTTTTTCTCACCCAAAAAGGCCCCTCATTATTTAAAAGGGATTTTTTAACCCTTTTTCGTATTTTATGTTTTTTTATGTATTATAACATAAAAAATTAAAAAAAGGGTTTAGGCAGGGTTTTGGAGCTTTGAATCCCCCCCATTTGGGAGGTGGGGTTTGGGAAAAACCTGAGGTTTGAATACGGGGTTTTCCACTTTAAAAAATATCTTTCAAAAAAAAGGGAAAAGGAAAGGGGGAAGGAGAAAAGGAGGGGGGGGGAAAGGGGAAGGGGAAAGGAAAAGAAAGGGGGGGGGGGAGGGGGGGGGGGGGGGGGGGGGGGGAAGGGGGGAGGGGGGGGAAAGGGGGGGAAAAGGAATTGGGGGGGCGGGGGGGGAAAGGGGGGGGAGGGGGAAAATTTTGGGGTTTTTATTGGCTTGGCCGGGTGCAATCCGGGGGGAAATTTTCGCAGGTAAAACGGGGGATGCAGAGGGGAAAGGGGGCCGGGGGTTCAGGGGGAAGCTCCTTTCCCCTTTTTTTTTTTTCCCCCAAAATTTTTCCAGGGGGCCAGCCAAATGGGGGAGCCCCCTCCCCGGTTCCCCATTTTGGCAGGTGCCTTTTCAGAGTGTGTTTTTGGGGGTTTTAATCGGGAAACAGCCCCTCCAAGTGCTGAGAGTTTTGATGAGTTTTTTTTGTTTGGTTTTTTTGGGTTACCAGAAATAAAAACCCCAAACCCCTTTTAAAATTTTAAACCCGTTTTCTTTTTACTCTTTTGGCCCTTTTGGGGGTTTAAAATGAACTTGTTCTGTGTCAATGCCACCTGTGGCCCCGGGGGGCCCCTTTTAGCTCTTGCTTGTTTTTTGGGGGGGGCTTTGAACTACAGGGGCCCCGGGCGTTTAAAAGAACCAGAAGGTCACATGTAGGTTTTTTTGTGTGTTACTCCCCCTTTTTTGGGTGAATTTTGCATTTTTAAGTTTTTTTCGTTTGCCTAAACCCCCCACTTGGGGGGGAACCGCAAAAAAACCTCTTTCCCCCGGTTTTTTTAACAAAGTCAGGGGTCTTTTTAATGGGACTTGGGGTTTTTCTCCTAAGGTTTTTACAGACAGGGGGGGGGGGTTGTGCTATACCCCGGAGAGAGAAAAGCATTTTTCTGGGGAAAAAAAGGAAATGTAGGGCACTTTTTTTTAACTCGATATTTCCTTTGATTTTTTTTTCCTTTTTTAAAAATCCCTGGGGTCTTGTTAATACCCCGAAGCGCCTTTCATATAGGGCTGAAGTGAAGCATGGTAAACTACGGGGCACGGGGCTACGAAAAAAAACTCCCAAATTCCTGGCTCCACATTTTAAAAAGGCCCCCGGAGAGAAACTTATGAAATGAATGCTTTTTTTTCCAAAATTTTCTTTTTCAGTATACAGTGGGGGCAAAAATACCCCTACTCAGGGGGGCAAACGGGTCATTTGGAAAAGGGGTTAAAAACTCCCCAAAAAAATTGGCTCTGGCTAAAACAAATGGGGGTTCATTTGGGGGAAAATGTTTTCTCTAATTTTTACCAGGGGGGTTGTTGCGGGGCTTTTCTGAAGGAAAATTCATTTTAATCCTCCAATTTATTTTTCCGGTTTCTTGGCCCTTTTTTCCCAACCCCCTTTCAATTGGTTATTTATTTTTTTAACTAGGGGCACTTGGGGAAAAAAAGGGGAAAATTCTGTTCAATTTTATTCCGGAAAAACTGGGAGGTGCTTGTTTTTTTTTTCTTTGGGGGATGCTCGGCAACATCTTTTTTTTGGTTTTAAATTTTTTAAAATTTTTTTTTTCTTGTAACTTTTTTTTTTTAAAGGGATTTCCCCCCCTTTGTTACCCCTAAAAATTCCCCTTTTGGGGGAAACAAAAAAAAAAATTTTTTTTTTTTTAATTTTTTCCCGGGATTTTTTTTATTTTTTTTTCCTGGGGCCCGTAAAAAATTTTGACCCCCCCAAAAAGGATAAAACCCAGGGTTTAAGGGGGGGGGGGAAAGGTTTTTTTTTAAAACGAAAGAGCCTTGGGGAAAAAGTTTTTTTTTTAGAAATTTTTTTTTTCAAGGAGCAGGGGGGTTTTTAAACTTTTATCCAAAACAAAGGGGGGGAAATTTAACTTTTGGGCGGGGTTTTTTTGGGGGTTGTGCCCCAAAAAATTGGGAAAAATCCCTTTTTAAAAGGAAATAGGCAATCCAAAAATTTTGGCCCCTCCTAAGCCCAAAAGGTTTTTTTTTTGGAAAAAGAAACCCCGGGCCCAAAAAAAAACCCCCTAGTTCCATTTAGTTTTATTATTTTTAAAACCCCGGGGAAAGAAAAAAACCCAAAATTTTCCTGCTGTCACAGTTCCCCCTCTCTCTCTCTCTCTCTCTCTCTCTCTCTCTCCTCTCTCTCTCTTTTTCATTAGCTGGATAACAGATTTATTTATAAAAACCCTGTTGGGGTCTAATTATAAAAAAAATGATCACACCTTTGCCCCCTCTCAAAGAAATTTAAAACAAAATTAAACACACATTATACAAAGTAACGCAAATTTAATGACTAGGATAAAATTACATTTCTTAAAATAAAAACAGAGCATTATGGAGATTCCTACCCACAAGAAATTCCCAACAAAGTGCAGAGCTCAGATGACTAAGAAGGTGCTTATGGTTAAGAGGAGAGAGCGGTGGGAGCACAGAAGAGAGGCTTCCTGGGGTGAGGAGGCTCTGGGTTGACTCTAAGGAGTGACTGGGCACCTGTAGAGCACTGAGGGAAAAGGGGGATCTCCAGCCCACGCATACAATGTGATACAGAAAAGAAAGAAGTAACGGGACTTCCACAGAGACTCATTTCCTGAGAGTATTGAGTGTGTGTGTGTGTGTGTGTGTGTGTGTGTGTGTGTGTATGCTCATGAATGTGAGGTATGGTATGTGGAAACCATAAGTCAACATCAGATCTCTTCTTCAATTATTCTCAACCTTTTGTTTAACTTGGCCAATTTAATACATATAAAAACTGTATCTTGATCATGTCCGGCATACATCACCCCATCTCCCCCAGTACCCCCAATATTTCCACCTTCCCTGTCCCCCAAGCATATCAATAGAGTTTGGTTCCTGCTTAAGATTTGGGTGGATTGATACATCATCTGTGTAACATTAGACATTACCACTAAGTCAGGGATATATGCTGATAATCTCGTCCATTCAGTTTCACAAATGACTCTGCCTTTGTTGCCTATTGTAGCAAGGTAATCAACAGCAAAATCAGAAAGTTCTACTTGACTTGGAGGTCACTAGAGCAGAGACTAGAAGGAAGACAACACTTCCAAACATGTGGCCATTGAAAGGGGTCATAGCTGAGGGATAGGAGCTCTGGCACCAGAATGTCTTAGTTTAATTAAGTTGCTGTCACCCTCTGTAAGACTTGGAGCAGCTGATCAAACCTCTACTACATGATACATCCCATTAGCTATAAGTAGCGGTAATAGTGGTGCCCATATCAAACAGCCATTGAGACAGTTAAATGAGTTATTATATATAATGAGTTGTTATATTGAAAGCCCATAATGAGCACCTGGTACTGGGCAAGCATTAACTATTCACATTAATATATATTTCAGAGGAATAAACAGAGAGAATGGTCCTGAAAACCAAGCTTAGGTATTGAAATCACTTCTGGTGGGAGTTAACCGTGGTGCTCACCACAATACAACTATTCCCTGGGGGCTCAACCTTACATCAATTACCTAGGGATGCTTTGGTTGATTCTTGTCTGTGTTTCTGAAAGACTTGTCTTGGATTTATGTTGTCCTAGATGGAGGCCACCTAAACCGTGATTCCACCAGGAAAATACTAAGCAACAGATATCACAGAACACAAATTTATAAAAACATAGCTATTGGGCTGATGAGATGGTTCAGTTGACAAAGTGTTTTGCCATGCAGGCATTGATACCTGAGTTCAGATCTCCAGCACCGCATAAAAAGCTGGGCAGGGTGATGTACATGTTAGTCTTAGCACAGGGGAAGATTGAAGACAGACACTTCAGGCTACCTAGTTTAGGCAATTGCTTAGCCCCAAGTTTCAATAAGAGACCTGTTTCAAAAATGGGGTGAGGGATGTAACAGAGGAAGGCACCCAACAGTCAAGCTTACACTCTACACAGACATCATGCTCTATGGCTAGTACTAGCCGCTACTCGCTCGCTCTCTCCTCTCTCTCTCTCCCTCTCTCTCATTCTCTTTCTCTTTCCCTCTCTCATGTCTTTCTCTCCTCTTCTCTCTTCTCTCTCTCTCCTCTCTCATCTCTCTCTCTCTCCACCTCATCACACTCTCCTCACCACACACGCACACACACACACCATACACACATACATATAAATTTCAGCTATTATAAAATTGCATCATCATTTTATAAACTAGTGAAATAAAACACAGCTGTTGGATAATTATATCTTCTGTACACCAGGGACCAGGGTTCTAAGTACTTATTCCAGGCTATGAGAGGAGATAGAATCTTTTTTTAAATGATTCATTTATTTCTTTTTACTTAATGTGCATTGGTTTTGCTTGCACAATGTGATGGTGTCAGATCCCCTGGAGCTGGAATTATAGACAGTTGTGAGCTGCCATATGGTTGCTGGGAATTGAACCTGGGTCTTCCAGAAGAGTAGCTAGCACTCTTAACCACTGGGACAATTCTCCAGCACCAAAATGATGGAATTCTTTTTTTTTCTTCTTCTTCTTTTTGAGACAAGGTTTCTCTGTATAGCCCTGGCTGTCCTGGAACTCACTCTGTAGACCAGGCTGGCCTTGAACTCAGAAATCCACCTGCCTCTGCCTTCCAAGTGCTGGGATTAATGGTGTATGCCACCACTGCTAGGCCCAAGATGGAATTCTTAATGTTTTTATACAAATGACTTGTAATTGTCTTTCCATTGCTTTTGAAATAAGGAGAAACAAGGACTGGGTATGAAAATATAATAGGGTACATTTGAAACCTGCTCAGCACTTTAACCTGCTCCTGGGAGCTTTCTCTTCATCCTTACACCATGGTGGATAGATGAAAGTATGTTTGTTAGGAATAGAGAATGTAGAGCTAAAGGTTATCCTCCAAATGATGCTGTCTGAGAAGCACTCGAGAGCACAACTATGGGGCAGATGTATAGAGAATGTCCCCAAATCATCTCTACTTCTTATCATAGTTAGCTTCCGCCCACACTTTGCAATGTAAAGAGGAGAAATCTGTGGCCACACCCACCGTGTCTGATTGCAAATTCAAATACACCCAGAGGGTACTGCAGCATGAACCAATAAGAGCTCCAAGTCTCTAAAAGGTGACTCTGGGTTCAAATGTGGTGAACAAAGACACCAAGCCTGATCCTTAATGTTTTGAAGGCATCTCAGAATAGGAATGAACTGGTCTCCCACTTACAGGCATCTTGTGGTGATTAACAAATCTTTGCAGTGTTCCTAGGGTAGATCACTACCCTCCTCAGCATCTAACAGCAGCGTTACTGACTTGAGTGGGAAGAGGCAGGGATGTGTTCAGTGACGTCATGTGGGAGTCAGATGGGAATGATTTTGGAGGGTTGATTCTCCCCTTTCGCCCTTGTTTTGAGGTAGTGTCTCTCTTACTGTTCCTTGCTGCTGTGTAGAGTACGCCACTGCTGGTCTGTGGTCAGAATATCAATTCTCTGATCTCTGCTTCCCATCTTGCTGTAGGAGTCCTGGTCTGGATGACAGACACATGTTGTTGTCACGTATATCTTTTTACATGGGTTCCAGGGATTTGAACTCAGGCTATCAGGCTTGCTTGGTGTCTTAGAGTTCTACTGCTGTGAAGAGTCATGGCCAAGACAGCTCTAGGGAAAAAACATTTCATTGGGGACTTGATTACAGTTTTAGGAGTCCTAGTTCATTATCATCATGGCAGGGGACATGGTGGTATGCATGACATTGGAGTAGTAGCTAAGAGCTAATTTGCAGGGCAAGAGGGAAGAGAAAGAGAGAGAGGACACACACACACACACACACACAACAGAGAGAGAGAAGAGAGAGAGAGAGAGGAGAAGCTGAGAAGCTGATGTGGGCTTCACGAAACCTCAAAGCCCAATTCCCCGTGACACTTCCTCCAACAAGGCCACACCTCCTAATCCTTCTCAAATAACACCACTCCCTGATTACTAAGCATTCAAATATTTGAACCAATTGGGGGGGATTCTTATTTAAACAACCACATATGAAAATGAACCAACCCCCACTCCCACCCCCTGCTCTTCATTTGTTTGTTTGTTTAGTTAGTTAGTTATAGTTAGTTAGTTGAGGGGTAGGAGATCTCACTTCATTGGCTAGGCTAGCCCTGCAGTTGCTGCAGCCTCCCAAGAGCTGGGACGGAGGGCAGTGAGCCACCATGAAGCGAGCCACCTGGCTATTTTCTCCTGTTATAGATCCAGCTAGAGCCTAGGGCTACAAGCACACTTCATCTCTGAGCTCCACTCTGAGATTATTATGAGTTGCATGGTTTGGGAAATACTAATACCTGTCCTTGTAAGGCCAGATATAAATCCTATTGGCAGGGCTGTTTGTTGTTTGTTTGTTTTTTGTTTGTTTGAGACAAGGTGTCTTAGTTAGGATTTCATTGCTGTGAAGGTGCAACATGACCAAGATAAGTCTTATAAAGGACAACATTTAATTGATACTGGCTTACAGTACAAAGGTTCAGTACATATTCATCACAGCAGGAAGCAAGACAGCATACAGGCAGACATGGTGCTGGAGGAGCTGACACCTCTACATCTTGATTTGAAGGCAGCCAGGACAAAACTGTCATCCGCACTGGGCGGAGCCTGAGCATAGGAGACCTTAAAGTCCACCCTCACAGTATCACACGTCCTCCAACAAGACCACACCTCCTAAAGTGTCATTCCCCATGGGCCAAGCATTCAAACACATGAGTCTATGGTGACCAAACCACCACACAAAGTTAATTACTATGTAGCGAGTCTGGCTTTGAACTCTTTCCTCAGCTCCCAAGTACTGAGATTACAGAGGTGGACCACCATGCCCAGCTTAAAAAGCAAATTTTATGTAGTGTCTGAACACAAGAACCACATAAATTGAGCCCCAAAGAAAAGAGCTAGATAGGTAAAGTTTATATATTGCTGGATATAAAGTCAAGATTCCAGAAGATGGTAGCATCTGTTATGGGGAATGGGAGAGACTATTCTGTTATGCAGCTGAGTTCTTTGGTATCAGTGGCAGAATGGCTTGTGTTTTCTCAGGAGAGATCTCTGAGGTGTTTGTTTGTTTTTTACTGTGGATCTCCTAGTCAAGCCAGAATCCTCTGGCATAAGCTCTCTACCTAACTCATGTGCATTTGTACAAGTCTCAGTCACAAATGAGCAGCGTTTCAGATTATCCCTGTTTTCTCTAATTGCCATTTCAAAAGATTCCAAAGCAATAAGTTTCAATTGGGGCATACTCTGGGATCCTACAAGTGCTAAGAGGGAAACAAACAAGATGTAAGGTTGTGAAGAGTTCCAGAAGATGCTACGCTCCACGTGTGGAACCCAAACCTGGATGGTAACAAGTATCTAGATACACAGTACATGGACTGGGCCTGGATGGTGGCAGGAAACTGAAGGGAAGATCAGAGTGGTCCTAGGGCAGAAAGGACAGTGAAAGTAAGGACCCACAGGAGGGGGGGGGGCAATGAGAAGCCACCACAGCCTCTAAGCAAAGCAGTGATATAACCCAAGTAGAGTCTTAGCTGCTGGGGAACAAGGGGGTGAATGAACACCTGGTGTGTATGGGGCCTGGAAGATTGTTATAAGGTTCCCAAACTCAGGGCTGTCGTGCTTACGTGATCAGCGCCTTACCAGCTGAGCCATCTCCCCAGTTCACTCTCTAGGAACTTCTGAGTGAAGTTTTGACTTCAGGCTAGGTGGTCAATCCATGAATGTAAGGAAAGAAGGAAGGAGAATGGATACCTTGTCCCTGCTTCAGGCTAGGGGTGACTATAAGGCCACCCCCTGTACAGGAGCAAACCTGGAAGAGGATTTACCGATAGGACATTCCATGGAATTGGAATCTTAGCAGCCAAGGTGTCATAGCAGCAGGGGTCTCAGCTAAAGACCTGAAGAAGGTGTAGAAAAGAAATGTTAGGCCTGAACAACAGCTCAGCATTGCAGTCAAAACAGGTTGGAACTGGAAACGGCCTGCTTGCTTACAACTCAGTATTTCCCCTAGCATGTATGAGTTCAGTCCCCTGAACTAAAAGAAATAAAATGTGTGTGTGTGTGTGTGTGTGTGTGTGTGTGTTGTGTGTGTGTGTGGTGTGGTGTGTATCAAGAAATAAAACTACCTCTGACAGTCCAGGGAAAGAGGAAAGCGGCCTCAGACTCATTGTGAAAGAGCTGGGCTTTGTATTAGATTAGAACCATCATCGTCTTCGTAAATCCAGAGAAAGTATCTGAATCAAATCCAGTTTCACATTCCTTAGATTTAGATCCTCAGATCGACGCCCTCTCTTGATCATCTCAGCCTGAAATGAAACTGGTGGCCCTTAGTGTGGATCCTCAAACACTCACCCATCAGCAGCGGCAACAGTACCTGTAAGGAGTAGTTCTCCTGTTGGGTGTGAGACCTCTGAACTGTCAGAGATTCTCACCAGAAGTCCTTGGAGGAGAATCTGGAAGAAAGGAGAGACGACTGGATGTAAGCTGGGCCTGGGCTCAGTTACAACAATGCCTAGGTGACACCCTCCATGTAGATGCAAGGGTTTGTTTTCTTCATAAAAGTTCGTGAGTCTTCACTGCCTGGGGGAGCCTGGCAATAACCGTGCAGGTGGTGAAGTGACTCCATTCAGCTACGGTAAGATGAGACCTCACTTCTGGCCTGAAGGGTAGATGGATACATTTTGAGAACCAAAGAGTTGGCCAGGTTCTGAACAAAGATTGAGACAAGTACTATTTTGCTAAGTGGGTGCTTGTGCCCGCTACTTTTATTAACCGTGTTTTGGCAATTCATGTGTGTGTGTGTGTTGTGTGTGTGTTGTGTGTGTGTGTGTAGGGGTGTCTAAAGCAATTTGAGGCATCATCAGGCAGTAAACATTTAGACAGACAATGTGAATTGAGTTATTGTTCTTGTAAGTTCCTTTTCTTACGTTTTTTTTGTATTGTTTTGTTTTGTGGGCTTTTTCGGTGTTTGTTTGTTTGTTTGTTTGTTTGTTTGTTTTTTGAAAGGGAGCCCGGCTGGTTCCTTTGCCTCCCCCAGGTCTCTTGAAATGGAAGTCTCCCCTTTCCTAGGGACATAGCAATCCTTGACAATAGCCCTATGACTGGGTTATCTTATAGCAACCTCCATTCCCCAGGAGTTAAGGGGAGATTAACATTCAAGACAATTGGACTAGATCGAGGGGGGAGAGTTGCGCCTCCAGCCATCGGATCTGCGTCCTCTGGCTCACAGGGTAGGAGAGGGTCTCAGGGTGGGTCTGGGTGGGTTTGAGTGTCTTGTAACGAAAAGGGGAGTCCTTCAGATCACAGTCACCCTCCTCAGCATCTCCGTAAGCGCTTCAGAGGCGCGCAACCTCTCTGGTCTCCGAGCTAACTTTGCGTAGCTTGCGGGTGCGGCTAAGAGCACTGGGAAAGAAGCCCAGAGGCGGCTCAGGGGGTGACTTGGGGTGTCCTTGGCCAGATCGGGCGCTAGGGAGGCAGAAGATCTCATTGTTGTCCTGGGATCCAGTGGCGAAAGGAGGCCCCCCAGCGGGCGCGCGCTCAGTCCCTGCTTCGCAAGCGATCGAGCGGCCACCCCGCCAGGCTCTGGTGCGGGGCACCATGCGGAGGAGCGGGCGCCGCGGGCGGCGGGTCTCCGCGCGGGAAAGGGGCGGGCTGGTGGCCGTGCGCCCTGGCGCTGGGCCAGGCTCGGCGTGAGCAGCGGCGCGAGCGGGCGATGGGCTGACGGAGCCCCGTGGCGGGCGCGGCGGGGACTGGGGTGGCGGCGGGGGCGGGGACGGGGACGGGCGCGCCAGCACCGGCGGGCGGCTGCGGGCGCCGCGGAGGAGGCGGAGGCGGCGCCGGGCTCCCCAGGCCGCCTGGTAGGCCAAGGGGCCTGCGCCCGGGACGAATGGGAAGCTGGTTTCCGTGGACTAGCCTCTTTCAACCCGAAGTTCCTCGGCTCCTTTAGAAGAGCACAAAAATAAAAGGTAACGTGTCTTTGTTTCCGGTCGCGGGGCAGGGGGGCGATTGATGATGCTGTACTTCTGAACCCATTTTCCGGGCTGGGCTGGGCAGCAGGAACCTGCCACTTCTTTTCTGGGGGCTTGGGGGCTTTTATTTCGCGTCTGTTACATTTTTAAAATGCAAGCCCCACGTGGGGCAAATAAGATGCTACCTTTTACCAGCCCTTCCCCCTACACACACACACACACACACACACACACACACACACACAACGTCCTTCTTGGCATCATAACCCACACTCTGAATTTCCCATGGAAAAAGAAAAGGTTTCTATAAGCTTAGCTCGTTGGATTTTTACCCCCCAACCCCCATGTGGAAGTGTCCGGTCCTTTGGGTGCAGGAGAAGGCTCCTCACAAGGTGGCCTGAGGCCGGGCAGCCTCAGCTGCGGGAGCCTGATGAGAGGAACCGGCTTTTCCTTTCCAGATGGCTGCAGAGTTTGATGCAGAGAAAATGGGAGCTGGGGAGGGGAGAAGAGGAGGGAACCCCCGTTAGTACCCGCTTCTTTAAAAATGGCTAAATGAGATGCGTTTGTACTGCAGGCAGCTGCCCAGATGTTGGTGCACATTGGATTTAGGAAGGGCTCCCCCGCGCTGCTCTTTGAAAGGTGTGGGGGCTGCCTGTGTGTAACCAGTAACTTACTGCCTTTCTCTGGTCCCTTGCTTGTTAGCAGAGTAACTGCTCAGTCAATTCAGACAAATTTTGCTAAATTTCCAAGGGATGGCTGTTCTAATAATAGCTCTAACCGTGACTCCTTAATAGACATCCTCATTTTGAATGATGCAGCCGTGCCAGCTCTCTGGGAAGCGTGGCTTGCTGAGAGCTGAGATCTAATGCCTGGAAAGGACTCCCTGACCCCACCATGAATGGACCAGGCGCTGCCTCCCCTATGAATGGAACATCCCAACAGAGGCTGCCCGTTGCTGCTCCTGGCTCATTTCAGTTGGAATCCTCCCTGAATCTGATGAGAGGGATGCTCAGAAAACCTAGACAGGCACATTTCTAAATATAGGATGGTCCTTGCTCAATTTTGGATTGATGGCTGCATTTAACTGCAGGATGGTTCCGCTGCCTCTACCCCCATCTCAGCAACGGTTAGCCTCATCCTTTTCCAAACCTTTTGATTGATGTGTGGGAAAGCACCAGTCAAAAAACCCAGGACGAACTGTCAGAGTTCATGCAAGGCAGCCACCACAGGCTAGGAGAAAGTACCTTTAGAGCTGGCTGCAAAACTGCATCCCTTAGACTTCATGAACCAGGATATGCATGTCTGCATCAAAACATGCAACAGAGTGCTGGAGGCCTGGAGCTGTACGCAGTGGATGACATTTCATTGTTTTGTTATTTCTGGTCTTTAAATTGCATCAAACTCATTCATAGCTTTTGGCCCCTAAAAGTCAGAGCCTCAGACCAGCAGAAAATCTGGTTTTAATTCTCTCAAAGTGTTACTTGTCTCTCACAACCTCGAGTATCAGGAGGCAGGCTAACTTGTACATTGTCTTCTGTAGGCTGAGGATCCATTCTATTACCAGCGAAGTTTTCCAAAACACAACAGGAATGGCAGTCCTGTGGCAATTAGATTAGATTGCATTTCATGTTTAGACGTCAGATAGCTTCTATTTACTTTAATTGGAGGTAATATTTGGACATGGTTTGAAGTGACTCTGTATAGTGTAGTCATGAGTATAAAGTTGCCTCTAGAGAAGTTGTAAAGAAGTGAGGTCTGATGTGAGTAGAGATAATATATTTATTTATTTTAAGTTAAACTCTTCTTGGATTATAGGGGAATAGTTTTACTGGACTTAAGGATCAGGAAAATTCTCCGCTCTCTTTTGTTTTAACCAACTATGAGCTGTCACCGCAGCTGCTCTAGTCTTTTTAGTTTTAGTCCTGAACTAATTTGCT
The DNA here is from genome assembly GCA_021653895.1 of Mastomys natalensis. Lineage (NCBI taxonomy): Eukaryota > Metazoa > Chordata > Mammalia > Rodentia > Muridae > Mastomys > Mastomys natalensis. Next base: position 99,826 of record JAJTUV010003441.1, on the reverse strand, counting down.
TAATAAGACTTCTTTTATGGCCCTGGGCCTCCGTAATTTTAGACTTGGTTGCCGAATCCCCATGGTAGCCCAGCAGGTGACTAGTGCCGTTAGTATGATTTTGCCTTTGGGGAAACTGAGTGCCCTAGAGGTTCAGCAAGTTTCTGGTTTCTTAATCCATGAGATTTGGATACCAGATGTGTACAGTAGTGATTTAATTGTCCCAGCAAAGTTAGAGCCCAAGGCCAAGATAAGAGATGAGGCATTGTCTGGGTCCTGGAGCTTTGGGGAAAGCATTGTAGAATAGTAGGTAGGCAAATGTCGAGGAAAAGTCTCAGTCAACCTTGGTTGAGGAAGAAGCGGTTGCCGTTGTCCTATGATAGGAAGTAGAACTTCCAAGAAGTCTATTGAGAAGCTGGGTTGGGTGGCTTTTGTCTTTAAGTAATTGTGGGCTGGAGGTTAAACCTCCTCCAAGACTGTGACCGATTTTGCTTTCTAATTACTGAACTTGTGTTCACATTGTTTATGCTAATGACCTCTTTTCCCAGGTATTCCGCAAATCACATTCTTATCATTTACAACTCTACACTTAGCCTTATTGCATCTAAACTAATACTCATTGAGTGCCCGAGAACAGGAATTTACACTTTAGAGATTACAGTACAACAGCTTTGTCCTTCAATATTTTTTTCATCAGTAAATTTGTCTTTTTTTTTTTTTTATTAATAAATGAGAGAACAATACAACTTCTGGAAAAAATTCTACTTTTGTAGGTTGAACCAAGAAATTCGCATGTTAACAGTTAACCAGCTTAGGAAGTTATCTCAAAACATGCTATACACAGCATCAGAAAGTCTGAGTCTGGGTTCATCACCATTTTTTTAAGTCTATCTATCTATATCTATCTATCTATCTATCTATCTATTCCCTCCCCCCTCTCCTTCCCTCCCTCCCCTTAGTATTAGGCATTAAACAAAGACATCTTGCATGCTAGGCAACATCACACAGTCCTGGGGATTCTGAGGAATGTAGCTACAGACACCTAAGCCCCTTTAACTTTTTTTTTTTTTTAGAAGTAAGGTCTTACCAAGTTGCCAGAGCTGCTTCAAACCCTCTGTTTAAAGGCAGGCAGACAGACCTTGAACTTGTAGTCCTCCTGCCTCAGCTACCAGAGTATCAGGGGTTGGAGGCTTTCACCAGTAGCCCTGGATAATCTTTTCTTCCCTCATTCTTCCATCCTTTCTCTCTGTTTCTTCCTTTCTTCTTACCATCATCAGATATGCTAGTGAAACTTGTGCTAGAAACTTTCGCTTTGTGTCTCCTTGGGAACTATCCCAGCATCTCAATTGGAGATAATTTCTGGGACCTTATAGAAGGGCCTATTCAGCCTACATCCTAGAAACTACTCTGCTTGTACTAAAGGAAAAAGGAGGGACTGGCTTCCCTACCTTTCCAGGCTCGTAGATAATGCAGGCCTAAATTGCCTGTGACGTCCCTAAGGTTCTCCTCTAGGATCCATTCATCTCTACCTTGCCCTTGTCTGGTCCTGTGCTATGTACTGCTCTCTAGAGATACAATAAAAGAGAACAAAAGAAGATTCTGGACATCTCTGTAAAGAGAGGCCTGCAGCATGTAAAGAGAGGCCTGCAGCAGTAATAGCAAGAGGAGGAACCAACTATAGAAAGCTCTAGAAACTTCTCTACCCTGGGCAACATCATAGCGGAACCTGGAGAAAGGAGCTACTAAAATCCAGCTTGCCAGAGAAGGAAGAGATTTGAGTGTTACTCCAGCATTCATTCGAGCCCCTGTTAGAATAAAGCACATTGAGAATATTGTCCACTGCTGGTTTTGTTTTCCCCAGAATAGCTCACCTTAAGAATACCACTTAAGAACTGGTATAGTTTCTCTGGGAGTTGTGGGCTACAGCTTCACTATTTCACGGGAAGGCCAGGAGGCTCCACTGCTTGTTTGGACATGAAGTTTTCAGAATCAGTGTGAACACAGCTTGTCGCAACACTTTTCCCAGTAAATTGAATTCCTTAGTTCTCTCCTAGGCCACCCCTTTTTCCATCCCTAGTTACAGCATATCTATCTTTGACAATCCTGATCTTGAAGGCAGCCAGGTTCGCTACCAGAAGCATAGTTCTAGAACGACCGATATCGGTCCTCTTTTACGGAAGATGAGCAGAACTGGTGTTCCATGGTTATCAAGTTCCATGATGCTTATTCTGGACACCAGTGGCTGTATGTCTTTTTGATTCTTAAGGGTAGAAACTGGATACCCTGCTCTCCAAAGAAATCTCTACCTTGAAGATAGAAATTCCTGCTTAAGGATACAAGCTACAGTTGATGACGGATCACAGAGGGGGATGAGTTACCCGGGTCAGTCAGTGGCCTTATCATCACCAAATAGTCCAATAAGAAAAAAGCTGAGCCGATGGTCTCAGATTACTGAACGTGTAATCTCCCCACAGACGAGGAACCATCGAGCATAGGATCTAGCTGGAGGGAAGTGTCATTTCTCTCCTAGGCAGTATTTTCTGGATTTTTATTGAAAGTGGTGTTTCAGGTGTTCATGATAAAGCAGGAGCAAAGAATTTGTTGTCCACGGTCAAAAGCATTGGCAAGTACACCATAGCCTCTGGCTTTCACTCTGAGCACATCTGCATGTTCCTTTCTGTTCCTGTTCTAGTATGTATTTGCCAGTGCATGGCTCTTGCATACTCAGGCAGGGAAGGTAGGTGTGGGCACACATACATGTGCATGTGTGGGCCAGATGACATCTGCTTGGCATTCCTCTGGGTCCATTCACTTTCTTTTGGATTCAATGTGTTTTAGTGTTCTTGAATCTTTAGGTAGGCTAAGCTAGGCTGGTCAGTGAACCTCAGGGGTCCTTCCGTGTCTCTGTCTTTTTGACCCTGGGAATACAAGGGCATGCAGTCTTGCCAGGCTTTAGGTTTTTTTAAAACACAGGCTCTGGGACTTGAACTCAGGTCCATTACCACACAGAGCTAGCCCCTCCTGCATACTTTTTGTCCATTTAACATCGAGAACCTGTGGTCCACTGTTGTTGATGGGAATTTTTTAAGTCCTTGTTGAATAAGCAGAGCGTGAAACCATGCTCCGACATTGATCTATAGAGACTTCATTAGAGACCTGATATCATGACCAGGAGTCATTATTGTGATGCAATATACTAAGCCTTCAAACAATATGTTTTTGTTTTTGGAACAGGGTCTCATTCTGTAGCCCAGATCGGCCTTGGACTTTCTATGTAGCCTACAGTGACCTCAAACTCATAACCTCCCGCTTCAGCTTCCAAAGTGCTAGGCTTACAGGCAAGAGCCACGACACTTTCTTTGAGCAGTATTATTTCCCTTGTAACCCCATGCCTGTCCCTCCACCATTTCTACCAGAATTTTCCTGTTCTTTCGATGTCCTTGCCTTTCTTTGTCCCTACTGAATGAGGAATGCATGAAAAAAAAAATGGTGTGTAATGGGGAGTTAGATTGATGCTGTATGGTGGCAAATGGAAGTCGGAACGGGAGCCCCTCCAGGCTGTGCCATTCATAATCGTAAAATGCACAATTAACGCTCCCCCCACGCGCCTGTAAAGTGATGAATCCAAACTAGGGACTCAAATAGTGCAGAGCCATCTGGATCTGAGTGACACACCTACAAAAGCTGGGTAACACGGGGCTGGCTTGCCCACTTCCTGGCTGCCTCTGACTACCCCCAGTAAATATCCAATATTTATTTCTGTGTTGCTCAGAGAGAGAAAGCAGAGAAGGGGGAGGTGGTGAGGACATGGAGCAGACTCCGAGCTGAGCACAATGTGAGGCAGTGTTCTGCCTTCTCAATCTCCTTTTATTGGGTCCGTTGAGTGTTTGGTAACAGAAGAACTATAGAGTGACCAGTGGCACAGATGTAGCCTGCGAGACTTGGCAAGAGTGTGGAGACATGCGCAGAAGGTGACCGATGATGTTGAGAGTCACAGCTCTGACCGCGAGGGCCTCGGGGTGTGCCCAGAGCTCAGGGCAGCCTGCACAGTATATCCGCACGTGGTTTGGAGAACCATTGAACATTTTGGTGAGAGAGCACTTTAGCAATGAAAGAAGTGTTGAGGTCATTTATATCAGTGAGGAGATGTTCACGTAGAGGAGCCTTGTCTACGGAACCAAGGCAAACATCCCTGCCTTGTGTCAGGCATTTGCATGATGCATCACAGTGTGACAAACATCTTCCCTGGGTTTGTTAGCTAGCCTCCTTCCACCTTCTGACTGTGAGACCTGTAGTGAGCTCCTAAATTTCTCAGAGCTTCAGTAAGCAAAGTCATGTTCAGAGGTTCACATGAGAGAACGGCCTCAAAGCACCTGAGATGCAAAAGCCATGCAAGATGTTTAGCAAAAGACATGGAGGGGCCTGTGAGATGCGTCAGTGGGGAAAGGTGCTTGTCACCAATCAATCGTGATAGTGTGAGTTCCATCTCTGGACTCAAACTGGAAGAGAGCACCAGCTTTCAGGAGACTGCTGACCTTCACATACATGCCATGGCAGAGTGTGTGCCCTTTCTCACATGCATAGATGGATGGATGGAGGGAGGGAGGGAGGATGAGAGGGAGGGAGGATGGACGGATAGATAGATAGATAGATAGATAGATAGATAGATATAGAATGTTAATTTTTAAAATAAGAAATTTTGTCTCTGATCTGCCCTCCTGACATTGGAAGGCTCAACAATACTAACTGCGCAGGGATTTAGAACATGTTAGAGTCTAAGAAGAAATGTAAGCATAAAATAAGTCATACATTTTTCCTTATAATGCTGAAATGTCATAGAAAGAAAGACAATGGCGACAAACATTATCTGACCTATTTATAAAAGTCACCCCAGCCTTTAGAAAGAGCTCATGCAGGAAAACACATGACCCTAGCCATCATTACTGGGAACAGGGAAAGGTTTATAAAGAAAGGTAGTTAACAGGGATGGGGGTGCCCAGTGATGTAATGGGGCATGAGGGTGAATAACCGGGAGATAATGAGAAAGCCCGAGGCAGTGTCTGGGTCTCAGTACATAAGAGGCATTAAAATGGAGGAGGAAGGAGGAAAATAAAGATGATTTGGGCTTTGTGCTGGTGGGTTGCAGCCCCTTACCTTATAAAATTCTTCAGTTCTCAAAAATGACCAGAAAGCTCATAGGCCTTTTATCTTAGGGGAAAATGTAGAGTAACATTGAAACTGATGAAGATTATATCGTCTAGTAGTGTTAGCTTCGTCTTATTATCGAGAGGTAAATAAATCTCTTGTTACGGGCCTCAGATGAATCAGTAGGTGAGGGCCCTTCACGTCGGAAGACCCAAGTTTGATCCTCAGGACCCAAATGTGGTAGAATAAGAGAACTGACTCCTCCTAAGTTGTCCTCTGACCCCTACATGGCACAAGTGTACCCACATTCATAATAAGCAAACAAACAAACAAATAGGTAACTAGAACAGTTATTAAGTGAACAGTCAATAAATAGTATATTATGTTAAGGGCAAAAACCATATTACAGCCTGAAAATGCAGGATGCTTTTTTGGAGCCCCACCCTCAAATTGCCCCAATCACCCAATCACACCAAAGATCCTGCAAAATAAGAAACTCATATGCTAATTTATCTAATATTTAACTAAGTGATCTTAGCCATGTTAAGTAAAATGAATCAGAATGAGCAATGCCAGTCTTTTTGGTGATGAATTAACTAGATGCATAGACTTAAAGTGTTAAACATATGCATAAACGAGAAGTATTTGTAGAACATTCTATCTGCTTGCTTCCAAGACTAGGCTATATTTGAGGGACAAGCTATGGCTATCTTTTTGCCTAGACAGGGTGGAACATGTCTGTTATTTCACAGAAAAATTATAAGCTGGTATTTGTGTGTGGTTCCTTCCTTTCTTTATGGTGGAAAATATGGTTTTTGTAGTCCGCAACAATTTGGTGTGTGTCCCTTCCCATTCCCAAGGCTGTAGCTTAGTCAATAGAGATTCCAAGCTATTTTAATGCTGAGTTCTACAACTTCCAACTTGGAAAGATAGCCAACTATTCAGGGAATAATACCCAAAACATAGTCCTTTGTTTCTCGTGTAGCCAGAGTCTTTTCGTCTTGCCAATAGAGATGACCACACTTCAAGAGGAGGAACAAAAACTCAGTGGGAAGATTCTGTGAGCTGTAGGCTTTAATCAGTGATGGCTTTGGGTTTTATATTGACCATAGGAGAGGAAAAATCACTGCAGGTGTGTTGCATGTTTGTAGAAAATGTGGGATGAAGTACCCAGGGTTCTGTGGTCTGCAGGGGCTGGAAAGTCAAGATGCCAACAGCCAGGCCATGTGCCTTCTCATGTGATCCTGTTACATGGGGGTCATCTGTCTGCACACACCTGCTTCCTCATGGCTGCTTCTGGGTCTTGCAACATTTCGATTTCTCCATGTTCTTTTCCCACACCCTCTTATGGTGTCCAAGAGTTTAAAAGATCTCTGCTGCCTTTCTATTTGTTACTGGGAGCACCACCTGTGGTTTTCTAATTACTCCTCTTCCTCTTCCTCCTGAGGCTTTAAAATCATTGTCCTGTGAGGGCTGACTCACCAGTCTGCCTCCCCACTTCCTCTCCGATGCATAGTCTGGCCTCAGCTCTCACTGCATCAAGCCTCTTACACTTACTGTTTCCAAAACCAGATCTGCCATTTGTCAGTCTCTTCAAGCAAGGTGTCTGCTCCCACAATCTTGTCTCAGGATCTCCCCTCTCCTGAGTCATTATAAAACCATCACAATCCATCCATTCACCACTTTTCTGTCCCAGCCCGTTCATACACACTCACATACACCCCCTCTCCTCTGCTCCTTGTCTCCCCCTTCCCCATCTGCATTCCCTGTAGACTGAACTCCTCAGCATAAAACAAAAGGCCCTTCACATACACTAGCAACTTATTATTTCTTAAACTTCCTTTCTTCCATTGTCTTATACACACACACACACACACACACACACACACACACACACACCACACAGAGTCTTTCCTCTGACCTTGGACTTAATCCTGTGGCTGAAACATATTGTTCATTATTTAGCTGGAGCTTCCAGTAGTACCTCCTCCTGATCCTCTAAGTCACAGCTTTGTGTGTGTGTGTAAAGATGCACATGCTCATGTAAGTGCATGCAAATGGAGACCCAACACAGATCCAACACATTTCAGTAGGGTATCAGTAAAACACATTGTCCTGGAGGAGCTTGTGACCGAAGAAGAGGCAAGCCATAAACATAATAAATGAACAAATTATTAGAGTGCTGAGGGTGGAAACTGTCCTGGAGATGAATAAAGCAGTTGGAAGAAAATGTGAAGAGAGCATCACCTTATTTTATCTTTTGCATAGTGTTCATCTGTGGATATGTGGATATGTACACATTGCGTGTGTAGGGAAGGGGCTGTGCATTGCATGAGTGTGCATGTTTCCGTGGAGGCCTGAGGTCAACATCAAGTGTCTTCCTCCATCATTTTCCACCTTATTTTTTTAAGATAGGATCTCTTACTGAAGCTAGAGTTCATCAGTTTGGCTAGGCTGAAGGGCTAATGGGCCATCACTGCCTCTGAGGACTGTTACATGCATGCTGGGGACCCAAACTTGGGTCTGGATGCCAAGTAGTTTACTGAGTCATCTTCCAAATCCTTACATGGCAGTTAACACAGAATCAGGGCTGGCAAGTGGTAGAGCTCTTCCCTAACCTGGTGAAGCCCCGGATAAATGGAGGCAGAAGTACGACCTCAGGGACCAGCGAGACACTGAGTGTGGCAGAGGAGAACAGATGGACTGTGGAGGTCACGTGGGCCTGGAAAGGACCTGCACTGCAGATCTAGGCAGAGCTAGGGAACCCTTGTCCTACCAAGAGGCTTCACGGGGATGGTTTGGGTATTTCTAGGGTAAGACTGCAGGGGCGGAAGTAAACCAAGTGTGCAGCCGGGCAGCTATTCCATAAACCCCAGTGAGTGAGACAAAGGTCCAGGCTCTGGGTGGCATCATCGCTGGGAAACACAGGATTTTCCAGCAGGCTACCTGTGGGATACGAAGCTAAAAGGGAGTCCAAGATTCGGGAGCACAAAACAGATGTGGATGATGGAGTTGCCCATATCTGCAAGGAAAGACTTGGTACAGGGAGGCCCTAGACCCCAGGTTCCACTTGGGATCTGCTAGAGTTATGCTATTTAACAGAGTGGATGTGCTGAAGGACTGGTATTATGTGTGATATTTTTGATGCCTCTGTCAAGGGACAGTCTGGCTAGATATGCTATGCTGGGATTTATCCACATTTAAACAATGGTAATATATAGTGGTGCAGACAAAAGTGGAGGCAGGGAGATTGTGAGTTTCAAGGCTAGACTGGGCTACATTTAAGAGTTACAAGCTGCTTTGGGCTACATACAAAATCTTGTCTAAAGAAGAAGAGAGAAAGGGTGCATACTAGTTAACTCAACAGCTCAATTCTCCTAAATAGACCGTGTTTGGGGGAAAGTATATTATTTGAAAAACAAGTTAATTTTCCAAGGGACATAATACTCTGTTGAGATATGCTATTGCATAAATTAAGCCTCACCTGTCTGGTGGTCTCTTTTGACATGCAAAAGGCCTGTCTCTTAACTCCCAAGTCTTCTGGATTTGTTGACACATCATTGACTTTTATTGTGCAAATTTAATGTACAAATTTAAACTATACTGTTGGAAGTTTGGGCACATCATCTTTTTTTTTTTTTTTTTTTTTTCAGAGACAAGGGTCCACATGAGGTATAGACTGAATTTGAACTCTTTATGGAAAGTTTGGCATGTGTCTGTGTCCCTGAAACCATCGCCACCATCAAGAACTGCAGCCTCAGGGCCAGGGAGATTGCTCAGTGGATAAACGTGCTTGCTTTTGAGCCTGGCAAGCTGGGTTTGATTCTAGAATCCATGTGTGGAAGGAAAAACCTAAGTCACACAAAATTCCCTCTGACATCCATGAATGCTTCATGGCATGTGCATGTATAAACACACACATACACACACACAACACATGCAGAGTGGGAGGTCAGCTTCATATATCTAAACTAATTTTTAAATTTTCTCTTTTTATATGTGACTTTCTCTTGTCTCCTCTCCCCTTTCCGGCTGTTCCCCTAAACCAGTTACCTTAGTTGAGAATCTTTTGCGTTTTAAGACTCTGCACTAGGAAATATGTGAAGTGAAGTCACTATCCTGCCACTCATGTTTGTCCTGGCTGAAAATTCTGGCCCTCCTGATGTCACTGACAAGTTCCAGCCTCTTTTCCAGGTCTTTCTCAAGAACACAGTGTGTGGCTATCCAAACACTCTGAGTTGCGCTGCAATAGGGTAAAAGATCAGAAACCTTGTCATAAACAGCTCTGATGTGGGTGAAAACCCATCTTTTGTCTCTCCTTGCACAGAAAGAGCCCAAACAGTAGGATAATTCTCAGCCTCTTTTTCTACAAGCCATCAACATCATAATTACCTCCTGTGGGAAGCTTTGAGAAACCGTTCAGTGTCCAATTAGAATTTTTGATTTGAATAACAGATACAATGTAATGTCTTTATTTCTGTAACTGCGCCCTAATGCTATGCACCCTGCACAGTTTAAGCATTCCCATTTAGTGTAGAAGGCTCTGTATTATTTCCAGTAACAGCAGTCTCACCTGGAGCCTGCAGACTTGGAGTGAGAACTAACAGGCCCTTTTCCTCTCCTCCTCCTCCTCCTCCTCCTCCTCTCTCCTCCTCCTCTCCTTCTTCTTCTCTCCTCTCTCTTCTTCCTCTCCTCCTCCTCTCTCCTCTCCTCTGCTTCTCCTCCTCCTCCTCCCTCTCTCTCTCCTCCCTCCTCTCTCTCTCTCTCTCTCTCTCTCTCTGCCTGATTCATTATTCCCACTGATAAATGACTCTGAGTGACAGTGGGAAATCTCTGGATCTTTCATCTCTCTAGAGCTGCTGAGACACAGTCAGGAGCCCAGAAGCAGGTCTGCTGTAGGGTGCTCCACAGGGCAGGCAGCCAGCGTGGAAACCTCCCTGAAGATGAATGGAGGGGGAAATCTGCCAGCACAGCTCAGTGAAAGCAAGAAGCCCCTGCCAATGGCAACTAGTGGAATCTGTTCCAAGGAACTCAGTTATGTAAACACCCAAGCAGCAGGCTCTGGTCCAGATGGACCGCCCTGTACAGATGTCAGAGTAGCTGTCAAAATGTCTTTTGATGTAAGCACCATGCCTTCCCAAATTCTCCTTGAACGTTTTATTGATGTCATGGGGGCTGGCTTATCTAACTTCTGGAGTTGGAGCTCTGGGACCACCCTATAGGAGGGGTGCTTTGGGGTTCTAGAACACTGGAAACTTATTCCAAAATTAAGTATTGCTGAGGTTGCCCAGGAGGATAGCATGCTTCATCCGCAAGCTTTCAGAGCCCCTGCATGGAGCCTTCTGAGACAGGACTGGCTGAGGTGTCATAAGCCTCTAGAGTGGGTTCTTCCAGTGCAGGTGGCCTGGTGGCTCATGGCAAGTCCTTGATATTCTTTTTCTTCTATGCATTAAGAGCCACTAAGGTCCCAAGTGTGGGATTTACAAAGCTTACAGACGTTCTAGAATAGTGTTTTACACTGACCTTGAGTCAGGCAATGGCAGATATAATATATAAAGAAGACCATTTCAGGAAGAAAAGCATCTCCAAGCCATCATACACATGTGGCAAGCTGGGCCAGCAGCTATGAGTGGCAGCCAATAGTAATTCTGCTTGATGTGCAATGTTAGATACTGTCCTTACTGGTGTCATGGGATGCCTGGCATAGACAGCTGAAGGGAATATCAGGAAATACAGTCAATCATGGCAGCCAAGGGCAATGTCCATGGCACAGATGGCTTTTCCTCTTTGTGTGGACCAGGAAATAGAGAAGTCAGCAGGAAGTGGACAAGGCTATAGCCACCCTGGCCTTGGCCCACTCATCAGTGAGCCATTTCCCTAAAGGCTCCACAGTGCACCAAATCAGCACACAAACTGGAGACCAACTATTCAAAGACAGGGGCTTGTGAGAGGTATTTTATATGCAGATCTTAACATGAAATCATGTGGGCATCGGGACTGCAAAGAACATATGTGTTCTCTGAGGCTAAGGATTCATTTCCTTAGAAAAGGGAAATTCTAGCCTCTCAATGAAGGTAGGTTCCATCCTATAAATCCTCCTCTGCCAATTGCCCTTGAGTGAACATAAAAAGATATATATGATTTAAATATATTTATAACTGTTATGCAAAAACATGTACCGAGTGCCTATCTATAATGGCAGTTATATTTTATTACAGGCACACATGTACTGTCATCTAAATGTCAATAAAATATTTACAATACAACCATGAAAAACCTGTTGTTTTATGAGACCCACAGTTGTAAATAGTGCAGTATGATGAAACCAAAATAACGATATAGCCAAATATAAGTTTAAGTGTAAACAAAAAAATGAATGATTGACTTAAATATTGGAGTACAGTCATATGACCAAAAAGATGTCATTAGGATTTTTGGCTATTGAACACAGGACCACTCCACCCAAACATCAGCAATACTTGTTCAACACATAAATAAAACAATGAAACAGCTTTTAAAATTTTTATTTATTTGCTTGTTCATTCATTCATTCATTCATTCATTCATTTTTGGTCCTGGAGACTCTAACTTGGGGTCCTTTGCCTGCTAAGCAGGTGTCCTACTACCTAGCTATACTCTCAGTCACAACATTGTTTTTATTTTTTTATTTTGTGAGATAGAGTCTTAGGTAGCCTAGGCTAGCCTTGAACTCACTGTGATGGCCTTCCACTTCTGATCAGCCTGTGTCTACTTTTCAGGGACCAGGGTTGCAAGCACATACCACCATGGCCAGTGTATGCAGTGCTGTGGTCATATATGTTAGGAGAGCACTCTGCTGAGTCCCCAAGGAAAATGTATATGTTCATGCCTGTTACCACTTTCTGAAAGCCTTCTTGCACAGAAAATAAATGTTATATCTCACCCAACTGGATGTACTATGATTATGGGAAACTATGAATTAATATATCACCGATTAAAATGAATACATTTTCTTGAAATCCTTCCTTATGCCTGTGCACACATGCTCACATCTTGTCCAGACAGTTTATCAGAGAGGAGGGAGGGCTACTCAGAGCGGTTGTATGTCAACTTCCCTGAGTTTAGTGAGCCGTTCTAGCTGTTGTACAACCTTCCTGCCTTCCATCTCTCCTGGTGATCACTTGTGACTACAGGATAACCCATCCATTTTGAGCAACGATGTCTGTTTATTGAGTTGTCCTTTAATGAATTTGAATGTATCATCTGGGACTTCTACCCACTGATTGTGTGTTTTGCCTACCAAAGAAACAGTTCTCCTCCTTTCTCTTTCTGCATATCAAGTTAGGAATGTCTCTCCTTCTGTGCCCAGGACAGCTCTTCTTCATGTCTGTTTTCTGCCTGCAGTGGAAAAAGCCTCCCTGTGCATGCATTATAGGAATGCATCATAGAATGATGGTAGATTACATGGTCATGCTACCTATAGCCTGTGATACTGAGCCTTTGTATACATTTTTTCCCTGAGAGTCCTTGGAAGGATTAGTCTCAGGATCCGTTATCTTTCTTAGACTACCCCAAGTTTCTTCTTTTTTCCTTGAAAAAAAAAATATCATAACTAGAATTAGACACGAAGTCAAGAAATGCTTTGACTATACCAGAGTGCAAAGTGCCTTCTAATTTCCTTATTCCAGATGTACTGCTTTTGGCCCCAAACCATAAATAAACAAACAAATAAACAAACAAAACCCGCAAACCAAACAAAAACAAAATAAAAACAAAAACACAAAAACAACCAAACAAAAACCATGAATCCCAACTTCTACACTCTAACGCCAGTCCTCTTTGGTATCTTCACATTTGCTGAACCTGCCTCCTGTGTTTCTTTACAAATTGCTAAGGAGAAATACATGGATGAAGACGGGCAGCCTATGCTTTCGTATCTATCACTTTACCTTTTCCCAAGTGTATCTTTGTGATCAGAGGCTGGGCCTCAAGTGTTTGCAGGTTGGATCCCACCCCTTCTCAGACTCCCCTCGTTTCTATACCACTGAAGACAAGTTTGATTTGAAAACAGTGTTCTGTGGTCCTTGCAGTTTTGTGAGTACTTTAGCCATCCTAACGTCATCCACTCCTGGCTGTAGCTCTCAATGGTCTTCCCTTGGCCACACTCATCCTCCAGCTTACTGCATGACAGATGTTTCCATAGTGTTCCATATTCTCTTTCATTCTAGGCTTCCCAACATCATCTGCCTCTGCCAGAATTCTGTCTGGTTCTGTGGCTACCTACTACTTAACCCCCTACTCCTACCTGTACCCCTACCCTTACCCCTACAACAATCCCAACCAGAATGTTACCCTAACCACAACCACAAACCCACCATCATCCCTGGAGGAAGAGAAGAAGCTAACACTGTCCTCTCACTTCACCCTAAAGCATCTTCTACCCAGCCCCATTGTCATGGAGAGTGTTCTGTAATTGTCTGTTAATTTGGCATTTCCTCATCCTAAGCATAGAGACAAAGTTGCATTTGTCAGTTATGGAGCAAATGACTTACCTGGCCCCTTACTAAATGTACCATAAGCTTGAAGTGAACTCCCGCCATGGTTAGCATTGTTGCCTATGACACCTCAGCTCCATGTCTCTCCACAGTACACTTCTAGAAAAGGAATGAAGGAATCTGAGGAGACAAACCGTTCAGTCCTTGCTGTTCCCATTTTATTTCATGGAGCGTGTTAGTGGCCTTTTCATTAAGCGGGAAGTATCTGCTAACTAACGGATTTTATCTTGAAAATGTTAAACTCTCATTCTTACCTATTCGGTTGCTTTTATTTCTGTTTTCTTTTTTAGATTTATCTTACTTTTTTGTTTTTTTACCTGTATGAGTGTTTTGCCTACATGTATGTATGTGTGCCATATGGATAACTACCATGTATGTATATTTGTATGATTCCCACAGAGATCAGAAGAGGGACTCAGACCCCTGGCACTGGACTTTACAGATGGTTGGAAGTCACTTGTCGTCTCAAACCCTGGAACTTTGCAAGAGCAACAAGTGCTCTTAAAACTGATTAGTCATTTCTCCAGCCCCACCCACATTTAACTTATCTTTTTGTGGAACAAAACTGATTTTTAGAATTATTTTTAATCTAATCAAATTATAATTTGTCTCGATGCTTTTGTGCTTAGAGGCTTAAGAAACAATCTGATACCTAAGTTTTGTTTTCATCCCTCTGCGTTGATACTTTGTTTATGACAGGGTTTCACATTGTGGCACATACTGTCCTGGAATTCCCGGAAATTCTCCTGCCTTAGCCCCCCAAACGCTGAGATTGTGGACATGAGCCACCACACCTGGCTTTTTAAATGTTTATCTTAATCATCTGGGACTCAACCTCGGGAACAGTGGCATGGCTAGCTTATTGTATTCTTTTACATCGAGTCTTTCCGTGTCCTTTCTTAATGAGAAGACAGAAACAACACAGGAACTGAACTGTTCTACCTTCTTCTGTGAGCAAATGTCTGCTTGTTGCAAATGGAATGGCTGAGAGTCCATCCATTTCCCTGCTTGCCTTGCTTGGAACATGCCTTGAGGACTTCTCAGTCTCCTTTGGCTCCTTGTTTTAAATAGCTCTATCCCTGTAAGAAGGTGTGCTGTGCTGTAGTCTGTGCTCTTCTTGCTTGGTCCAAGTCATAGCCACACCTGTAGGAGTTCTCCGTGCAGATTGCCAGGGTTCTTGAGTGTTAGGTCTCCACGTCTTTTAATTCTTTGCTTTGTATCACCAGCTCTTTACTTTCTCAAGTCTGCAGCTTTTACAAATGGTATCTTTTTAGAGCCATAGAATGAGCCCTATCTCCTTTTATTCAATCTTATCTTCTTCTGGGCTACTTAAATCTTTCTTGAGCCCAGGGACCTGGGCTAACTCTCTTCAATTCTAAATAGTTATCTAAACAAAAGGCAGGCTAGATACTTGTGTTTTCCTTTGAAAAAACAAAACAAAACCTTTTTATTCCCCTCCACACACACAAAAATAAAACAACCACAAAAACAAGCAAACTTCCCCTCTATTAAGGTCTTGAAGCCAGAACTTCTATGGCTAGGGAGATGTGTTATTTTCTTCCATCTGTCTTGTTTTAAGGAGAGCATTGGTTGTTAGGGGCACATAAACGTTTTTTTATGCTACTTTGTGTCTTCTGTAACTTTAGAGTTTCTACCTCCCTCAGACGCCCTTGCACATCTATACAGGCACATGTACTATGAAGAAGATATATATGTATGTGAGTATATGTAGATGCTATGACTAAGAACCATGTGAGTATGTTTGCATGTGTTTAAGAATAACACCTGAGCATTTCCCCAACGCCATGTCTTGGTGTTCCCAGGACAACTCCATATTACGTTTCCTTGTGTCTATATATGTGTGTGAATTTGTGCACAAGTTCAAGTATGTGCAGGTATACATACATGTATGGGTTGCTCCTGCAAATAGGCACATGGAGGTCAGAGAATAACAGTCCTGTTTGCATAGAGGAGGACTGTGTTTGCAGAAGGTAGAGGAGCAATGGGAGAACCCAAGTGAGACAACCCAGTTAGGATCCCAGTGGTGTTTGTCTGGTCAGAGCGGCAGGTAATAAAAAGGGTTGCTGACAACTAGGAGTTTGGAGACCTTCCTTGTGTCTGTCAATCACTCTGCAGATGGCCTTTTTGCTCTGAACTCTTAGCATCACTCCCAGCCCATGCATCTGGATCTACCGGTGTCTGTTTCCTCCCGACACTTCTCAGGGTGTGGTCTGCCAGACATAAAACGAACTGTCCAGCTGAGTCCTTGGCTTGATGTGGACTGTCCTCACGTGCACCTTCCACACCTGAGGTGCACCTTTGCCACATCTGTACTACCACCTGGCCTGCCTCACTTGTGATTTTTTTTGTTTTGTTGGAAAGCAAAGCATGCCCTTTCTTCCCTTCCTGCAATGTCAGGTCAGGGAATTTTGTAGAATGTTGTTGTCTAAGCTTAATAGCCATTACCATTTTAATCAGAGCCACCTTGTCCACCTGGAAGATACCCTCAAGGTTGGACTTGTTGACCTTCTCTGTTAGAAGGGGGTGGGGAAGGTCATTAGACCCTCATCTGAGATCTCAGCTGCTCCTGCCTGTGCCTCCATGCCAGCTAATCATGATTCTACCCAGCTGTAAGTGCTCTAGTGGTCCCCTGGTCTCAGGGAGTACCCAAGGATGCAGAGTGTGAAAGCTTAGCAGGGCAGAGAGGGCTATCTCCAAAGCTATGGGAAAGTGACCATCCATGCTGAAGCAAGACTTGTCAGTGGGCAGCTGTTTGGGGGTTCACTCATGCTACTGTAAGTAAGCCCAATAAACTCATTGATTGGCCCAACATGGACTTTGGTGGGTCATCCTTTGGCCTGTCCTTGGCATTGTTTCTTGGTTGAGTTGGCATTTTGGTCAGTCTGTCCAGGTAAAGTTTATCACACAACAGTCATACGCATCTGGAAGATCCCTTCAGGGCCATCTGCAGAGCACGTCGGATGTACTCATCTCTTATTTGTCTGGATTCACTTGTTTCCTTCTAAACCTTAGGCCTGAAGACTGGCCTTGAGTGTTGGTGATCTGTCTCTGTTGCAGAGTATAGGATGCCTGGGTTCCTAGGCCTAAGCTGAATATATCTTAGTGTGTGCTTTGGGCACAACAGTGGATTAAAATAGAGATGGCTATTAGTGTTTTGGATCCCAGCAGGATCGTGTGGACAGGATTAAGTTGACTAACTGTTAGGACTTGAAGGTTCAATTCACATAGGCCTCTGAGGAACTGTTCTCAGACATAGCAACCCTAAGCTGTCCCCTTGGCCTGAGTGAGGCCCAAGACCCCAGGTCTTCTTTTCTGTATTTCCAGAAAGAAAGAAAAAAAAAAAAGAAAGAAAGAAAGCCTCAATTTCTTCTTGCTGCAGATAAATAAAGCCCCAGTGGGCAGGGATGTCCTTAGGATAGGCTTGCTGGAGATTCTCGGGGACACTCGTCCCCACTTATTAGCTCCTCCAAAGCAAATGTGCAGAATATTTGCAATTGCTGATTCAACTTGAATGGCCCACTGCTTTGTCATGCTAATTCCCTCCTAATAGAGCCACTCAGGAACTTCCATCTGGGCTGTATGAACTGCAGCTGCATTCTGCAGCCAAGGGCCTCCTGGGCACGCCTGTGCATGCTCTACTAAATCCAGGAGCATTATGATAAAGACAGAGACAGCTCAGCTTGACAATGGTCAGGGCAAACTAGGGACAAGGTAGTCTCTCCAAATGAGTCTTCTGGTGGGTAGTGCTTGTACCATCTTTCTTTGCTCTAGCTCATTTTAATATGCTAATGTGTGTGTGTGTGTGTGTGTGTGTGTGTGTGTGTGTGTGTGTGTGTGTGTTTGTATGTGTGTGCACATGAATGCCAGAAGTCAACATTAGATGTCTTCCTTAATCTTCACCTATGGTTTTGTGTTTGTTTTTGAGATAGCATCTCTCACTGAACCTGTAGCTCACTGATCAGGGATCCATCTGTTTCCACTACCTTAACACTGGGAGGAGGTCACCACTTTGCTAGGCTTTTGACGTGGGCTCTGTGGATATGAACTCAAAAATCCTGGTGCTCTTATGGCAGACAATTTGCCAACTAAGCCGTCTCCTCAGATCTAACATGCTAATACTTTTAAAATGTGAACTTATACTCAGTTCTAATAAAAGCAGACATTGTTCCTTCTTTTACCTTTAGAAGCTCTGAGGGGTTTTCTGCCGACTGAAGTTAGACACTTATTTCCATTGTGTGTGTTTAATGGTGGGAGGAATATTTCTAACACACTACGTTGCCCAAGACCTTGGTCATCTGTGTGTGCAGTGTCAGCTGGCCTTGTATGAATTGGTGTGTGTGTGTTGATCTCCTCGTGGCGAGAGATGCTCTATGGTGGTTGAAATATTGTAACCTTGCCACCTTTGGATTCCTAACTCCAACATCTGTCCTTTCTTTATCCAAGGAGGAAACTATAGTATGGGGAGAGGGAGAGGGGGGAGAGAGAGAGAGAAAGAGAAAGACAGAGAGAGAGAGAGAAACAGGAGAGAGGTGATGCTTTCTAGGTGACTCAAAGCTGGAGCTCCCACTGTGACTTGTGTTGGGAAGTTGTAGTCATGTCCTTGGAATTTCCTTCACAGCCAGCAAACAGCCTGGGTCAAAGGTCAGATTGTGAGGTGCTGTTGTAATGCATCCGGCATCCTTACTGCCTGTGGTTTCAAGGGACTCTATGAGCAGGAAAGATCCACAGTTTCTGAGTTCTGGTCTCAGCTCCATGCTTCTGAACTCCGACTTCTCCATTTGGTGTAAAAGGTCTCAAGGATAGGGTTTAAGGTTGTTTCAAGACTGTTGGCAATTTCCTAAATAAATCAGGTCTTAGGAATACTAGTTCTTATTGCATGCAATTCTCATGAGTCATTAATAGTTGTCACCAATGGGTCATTGTGGGCACAAATTTTTTGCAACCTACTTTTAATAAGGGTTCAGCCTCTCCTCTAGCCCACCACCCAGCAGACGTGGTGGAAGGATCTGGGGACGTGGACCTTTTCAGCAATAGTTCTTTGGGAGCAAGCTCGATCTTCTTTCTGAGCAGTTCAGTCCCATAGTGAACACCAAACATGACTCAGCAACTGCAGACCAGGCCTCTAGGCAGGCAGACACAAGGCACGAACCGGCAGCTATAGTCCAGTCAGCAGGCAAACACCAGGCAGCTATAGTTCAATCCTGAAGAAACACCCAGGCTTGCCAACCAGCCTGAGGTGAGGCTGCTGAAGTGGCAAGCTGGCACAGGAACCTCACAAGCAGTTTTTGGGCGAGTTTCTCTCAATAGCAGCATTATTACAAGTTGAACTCAACAACACTATGTAAGGTGAACCATTGCATGCATGTTTTTAGAGAATAATATCGAGGCTGAGCAAACCAAGACTCTGTGCTCATCTCCCACTGTCTGTGGAGTCATATTTATACTCCTTCATCACAGGTCCTTTCACATGTTTGCTATATCCAAACATCCTTTCACCTGTGCCTGCTTCAGGAAAATAGTCTTTCACCAGCTTTTCTCTTGTTGGTTAATTTTGTCATCTGGCAACTCCATGCATACCTAGAATAAGTTCTGACTACATTTTACCCATTTATCTCCCTCCTATTTCCATCATCACCCCCCCAACTATCCCTACCAGTCCCTTTCCCAGATTAATTATTATTATTCCCAGGGTTGTGTGTGTGTGTGTGTATCCCATTTAATCAGAGCAATTTGTGTTACCATTGCATGAGAACTATTCACCGTACCCCTGGTGGGGTCCTTGGTTGGGCTTTTTTAATGGCATCTTTTCCATGGGTTCCAGGAATTGAACTCAGTCCCTTGTATTTGAAAGACAAGCACTTTATACACAGAGCCACCTCCCAAACTCTCTGAATTACTTGATTTCATGTTTAAAACAGACACTGTCAAACTGATTTGTTGAGTAAGAGTCAGCCCCATGCCCCAAGGCTAACCTTTAAGAACACCTCCACCTTTCTACACGATTTCTTTTTGAATCATGGTATAACTGATTTTTTTTCATTGATACTTTATGGTTAACATACACACTAATGCATTTCATTGGGTCATTGTGTTTGTTTGCTTGCTTGCTTTTTGAACTGTTGTTCCATAGTACACGATACATAGCTGGGCCTATTAGAGAAGACCCACCTGTAAGCCAGAAGTATCTTAACAGCAAAGTTGGACACCCCGCTTTCAAAATAACACTTCTTTGAGTATGCCTAAAGACAACAGCACACTTGGCAGGCCCGTGTTAGTATAGGATGTTTAGGCAGCAGGGATTTACGATTAGAACCAGAGCCAGCTGACATTCATGCTCAGCCTTGCTCTCCAAAGGATTTCCTTTGAGGGTGATTGTCAGGGCTCCAATTGTGCCTGTGCAGCTGAAAATTGGGAGGAGGGAGGAAGGCAGTATTATTTTACAATTGTGAGGACTAAGAAGAAATTTCAGCATGCCTGGCAAGCCAGACAATGCTACAGATGTCTGCTCTTTCTTGTACACACCCACAAGGGCGAGCCTGTTTTGAACTGCCGATGAAAACTGGGTTCTCGGATCTCACTTGTGAAGGAAACAACAAACAGGTGCCCTTTTGAGACACAAACCACAGCACTGCTGTCAGAGGAAAGCTGTGCCTTCCAAACATGATGATTCAAAGGGTTTCTGTTCCGACTCTTCTCGGTGCCAACTTTTGTAGGACTATTTTGCTTCCTGCAAGGGAGGCATGGAACACACTTGCAATAAATACTCTGTCAACACCTCAGTATATGGTTCCGCAACATACGGAGGAGATAAAGTGAAGTTATTGAGTTTTAGTGAGGGTTATATTTTTCAGATGAAAACCGGGTCTGAAAGGTAACATTTTAAGTCTGAACCTGATGTGCAATGACTTGTTTTGATAAAGTGACTCCCCACTTCGTTTTATAACTAGGTGGTACACACCTTCAATCCAAGTTCTCCAGAGGCAGAGGCAGGAGGATGTCTGTGAGTTAGAGGCCAGCCTGACCTATATCACTAGTTCCATGCCAGCCAGGCCTACATAGGATGTAAATCACATGCCAGCCAGGCCATAGGATGGCTTTAAACTCCTGATATTTCCCCTCTACCTCTCAACTGCTGGGATTATAGGCATGGACTACCTTCAAAAGCCTATGATGAATGGTTTCTGGTTGTGGTTTTTGGTTGTTTTTAAAGAACTTCAAAATAGCATTTTAGATGGTTGTACACATTCCTTCCTAGGATTCACTCATACATAATGATTCTAATGAGAGCTGAATGACTGTAGTTGAAAAATTATATCCAAAGTGCCTACACCTTGGCTATTAAGTGCCTGCTTATTACTGGAAGTTAACATTTCTGGTGTGACTTTTTGGATGAAAGAATCATTTCGACATGTTGGCATAGCAGTGTAGATTTCAATCTAATTTAGAATTGTAATGACTTTCATTGAATAGGGGAGAAATTGACATAAAGAGTTTTTTTTTAAAAAATAATATCATCCTGCTAGGATATCTCATATGATCAAGGTTAGTGGAGTCTCAAGTCTCAAAGGTCGGAGGTTTAGATCCTGGGAGCTCTGGTTGAATCTTTTGATACTCGTTCTAAAACGGACAAAAGCAGACAGGGGCAAGCTGTCCTCTGAGAGGCTCTAACCAGCAGCTGACTCAGACAGATACAGACATCCAGAGCCAAACAGTGGATGGAGCTTGAGGACTCTTATAGAAGAATAGGGGGAAGGATTGTGGGCCCTAAGGAGATAGGAACTGCACAGGAAGATCAACAGAGTAAACAACCTGAACCCTTGGAGCTCTCAGAGACTGAATCACCAACCGTGGAGCATACCTAGTCTACACAGATCTACCTCCATGGGCTGGACCTAGGCCTCCCTGCACATATGTTGTAAATGTGCAGCTTGGTTTTCATGCAGGTCTCAAACATCTGGAGTGGGGGCTATCCCAAAACATGCAGCCTGTATATGGAGTATGGTCTTCTAGCTGGGTGCCTCATCTGGCCTAAATGGGAGAGGAAGCACCTAGCCTCTCAGAGACTTAAAGTGGCAGGGTGGGGGATACAGGAGGAGGGGGTACTCAGAAAACAAGAGATGGGGAAGGATTGTGGGAGGGGGTGACTGGGATGGGTTATAAAGTGAATAAGCAAAAAAAAAAAATAATTTAAAAAAAGGAAAAAAAAAAAGAAAAAAAAAAGTCTCAAAGGTCAGATGAGGACTTCTCACCGAGCCACCTATGCCTGAAGCCACCTGACTGGGCTCCTATTTACAAACTCACAAGCGGTAGTTGAAGTTTTCCCCCTATTTTTAATCTGATTTAACCCCTGTAGATTCTGAGTTATGTGAAACTTGGCTGCTAAGTCATTGTCATAACTGAGAATCAAGAATCTGTTGAGATTAGGTGTATCCAAACAGCAGTGGTACTTAACCAAACCAGAGAGAAGGACAGAAGGGTGGTAGCTGCCTTCTTTGGAGAAAGAGAGGGCATTTTCTCCTGTGATTCTACGATACCTTTGGACTTGTTGATGAAATAATTCCCAGGGGATAAGTAGTATCTTTTCCATCCTCCCTGGACAAGGTGCACATAAGGACTCTGGCGAAGACTAGGGTCTGCTTAAATGCATCCTTTCATCTGTCTGACAGAGCTGGTCCCTGGGGGAAAGGGAGGGAGGTCCTCAGAAAGGCTGCAGAGCAGCAGTCCTCAGCCTTCCTCATGCTGAGACCCTTTAATACAGTTCCTCATGTTGCAGTGACCCCAACCATAAAATTATTTTGATTGCTACTTCATAACTTTCCTAGTGTTATGAATCTTAATGTAAATATCTGATACTCAGGATATCTGATATGTGACCCCCTGTGAATGGGTCATTCAACCCCCAGAGGGTTGAGAACTGCTGCCTTAGAATCCTATAAGATACTGAGCTGGAAGAGGCCTATAGCATTGAACCTCAACGGTGGTATTGGATCCAGCTTTTTTTCTCCCAGAATTTTAGGGTACCATGTGTAAAACCTAGGCATTACCAAAGTTCAATTTTGATTCTTAATTATATTAAATTGATACTTATATTAAAATAATGGTAATAGTCGAAGTCTATGACCCCAACTCTTACCATTCCTTACCTTTATCTCTGCCTTGTATGTGTCTGTGGGTGTGGGCATGTTCGTGTTTATACAGGTGTATGGAAGTACAATCTATGTGTATTCACCCATGTGGAGGTCAGAGGTCAACCTCGGGTTATACTCCTTAAGATCCACCTGTTGTTTGAGGTATGGTCTCTCTGGTCTGGGGCTTGCCAGGCTGGCAAAGCCTCATCTTTGGAGGTCAGCAAGGGGGATGGGTAGAAAGGAGGCACAGCCTGTATCCTGAGCTTTGCCTTTTACTCATGGTGACAGATACTGAAGCTCTCGTAAAAGCCAAATGACCCCAGCATCCAGGAGTACGTTACAGATGCACTTGCTAATTCATTTTACATCTGCTCCGTGCATTACACACACCTGAAGACTCCGACTCCATCCTGTGTGCCTCTGTCTAACAAGCTCTACCATACCAGTTGGGACACAGAAAGGTCTCCATAAATGTCTTTAGTCCAGCTACTTCTTGGCATCATATGGCCAACTCCCAGTAGGGGAAGCCTGTTGAAGGGCTAGTGCCTAATGAAGTTCAGCCCACAGACCTTCTAGAACTCCATCCAGCTATTAGAGTTTTCAGTGACCATTCGTTGTCTTCTCCCATAGATGACGGAGGGCCGTCGATGTCAAGTACATCTCCTTGATGACAGGAAGCTGGAGCTCCTAGTACAGGTAAGTCCTTCTGGGAATGCGTTTCTCGTTTCCTCTGTGACTAATGAATGTGCTTGCTACATGGTGGATTTGACGGTGGGTGGAGCGGGTTGTCTACTGTGCTTCTGTCTGTGTCTACCACAACCTGAGTGACGTGGCTGAGACACACTGAGGTGTTCTGTGTGTATGCTATTTTTACTCATTCTATTTCCATGTACAGCCTGCCTCTGGTGTTCAAGGCCAGATGTATATATAACCTATTGTTAAAATCGTCTGGAAGAGGAAATTTCTGCAGCCGCCAGTAGCTATTCTTTCTGCTTGGAAGGAGTTAACAGCATTGTAACCTAAATAACTCCTGGGTCTGAAACTGATGCAACCTCCCTCAGAGGGGAGAGAGTTCCTTCTTTTCAAATTAAGCTTTCATAGTATGTGAAGAAAGCAAAAGCACCTGTGTCCTCCGTCTGTCCCGGAGGGCTAACAGCCCCCTTTCCACCCCATGGCCTGGGTTGCTGTCACCATCAGTGGCAAACAATTAGAGAAACTGAAATGGGAAATCAACATATTTCTCCCCAAACTGAGAGCATGTTAAAAAACAAACAAACACGGAACAGTCACAGAAGGCATTAGAATCCTGGACCCTCGTTGTCTTCGCCTGACTTTTGAAAGGGCCGTTGCTTTACCCAGAGCATAAAGGGTGAGAGTGATGGTGATTCCAAGCCAGGTTTAAGGACATTTGAAATCTGCTCCAATCCCAATCTTTTAGGACTCTATTGGTTTGATATTCTCTGATGTTGTTCTTAGGATGTTCTCTCCGTCTCTCTCTCTCTCTCTCTCCTCTCTCTCTCTCTCACACACACACACACACACACACACAATGTGTGTGTGGACCCAGATTACAAACATCCACATCCAGCAACTGCATGGCATCTCGCCATGGAGACAAGGTTCCTCGTAGGGATGGAATGCTGCCTATACGCTCACTCTCTGCACACAAACGACAACGCAAACTACACACATGCAGACTTATCTCTCTGGCCTTGGACTTGCTGCTTGGACTTGAAAAATGATCCAATTACAAACTTTCAGAGTGATTCCTTCAACAAGATCCCAATAACACAGCCGCTATAAATGTGTTACGGAAAATGGAGAAAGACTCCTAATTGCATCACATACACAGCCGTTATTACTCTTAGGCTGGTGGGATTTCTTTCCAGCATTTCCTTATTTACATGTTGCACAGTTGCAATTATAATATATGCATAACACTATGTACTTTGTTTTCCCTTATATCTGGGTCCTTCCTAGCATTTCCTATGTCACGGTAAGTTGTTATCTTCGTTAAGAGCTGCATAGATTCCAGAAATAGAAAGATGATTGTTACCTAATCATTCACCCATTTAGGTGTGCATTTAAGGTTGCTGGTTTTCTGCCTTACAGTTTTCCCACTATTACAAACAAGTAACTGTGATTACCTTGTCCTCACATATAGCTTACCTACATTCTAGATTATGTCCTTATTAGGTTAAAGTTCATGGCCTAGAGCCTGGGATTTTATTTGGGTGAGCGAGGATACGGGGAAAATTGAACAGAATTTCTCAAGGAGAGGAGCCTTCCACTTACTGACATTTTTAAAGAAGTGGCCTGTAGGGTGTGCTTCACATACTTTTCTGAAATTCAAGCTTGGGGGCTTAGAGCAGCCACCTTCTGGGACAGGAAATGGGACCACAGATAGCAGCCTGGTTACTGCTGATTGGCAAGCTGCTCTTGGGAAAGCATGAATGGAGACGGCTGAGATGACCTGGCCAAGAAAAGCCTAATTACTGCCATGGACTTGGAGAACAATTGTGTTAGGCAATCAGGGAAACTTATCCTGAACCCTACAAAGTCAAAAAAAGAAAAAGTATTATGTTAGGCAATCAGGAGAAGCTCATGCACTTCCCACCCTTTGGGGCGTATGCTTTCCCATTTGGTCTCTCTTCCTAGAACTCCAAGCTCCCTACATCTTGTCCTGTGAGTGAGCTCGGCTAATTTCCATTCAGTCTCCAAAAAGTCTCCAAACACTTCACAGGGTCGGAGGACTTGTCCATCCTTACCTCCAATGGCTTCCACTGATCCTCTCTCTACTCCCCAGGAGCCTGCACTTAGCTGCCCCGACCTGAGCTTCTCTCCTACAGCACAGATCACACTGCATTTGCATTGCTTGTATAGTAGCCATGTGTGGTCCTAGGTGCCCAGTCTGCTGCCTGGCATGCAGTGTCACCAAACACTACTGTTGAGTGAAGGATGGCATGATCCTAAGGCATTTCCTATTGCTTCCTTAGAGGACTTCTTGTCACAGTACCAACTGTTTAGCTGAGGATGTGGGTTTGAGACACACAGTGTATACATGTGTATTATGGGCACAGTCATATATAAAACAATTCCAAACTCCATAGCAGAGTGGGCCTCAGTATAATTGGGAGAAACATGGTTACAGCTATTGGACAAAAGCCAAATTTAATACTTGCATTTCTCTTTCTTCTCGCCAAGTTCTGTTGTCCAGCATTGGGAGAAGGAACCTTTTCTGAAGGCTTGTTCTCCCAATGCATGTGGCCCACATTACCTGGCAAGGTTTGCGAGAGTGAGAGTCAGTCTCAGAGGAAGCACTGGTCTCCCAGAGAGAGACAAAACAGGTTGACACAAGTTGGCCAACCGAGAAGCATTCATCTGAAGTAGCAGAAGTGATGCTGTCCTCAGCAGCCATTTGCCACGATTTCAGGAGTCAGTTCAAGCTTCACCTCAGACCTCCAGAAGCCTGTAAACCTGTAGTGTAACTGTTCAGAAGTAAGCTGACTGGACTTCAACTGCTCACCCTGTTTTGCTGGCTATCATCAGCTCAGGGTGCTGGGAACCAGACAGCCACATAAATAATTTCATGCAATCACAGAAACTTGATCGCTGTTAGCATATTTCCAGGAGAAAAAAAAATGTGGCCACATTTCTGTCATCGGATGCTTAACTTGTAAAGCAGCTTGGTATTACTGAGTCAAATCTGGATGATTTTCCCGATGACGGTGGTAAATGAAACCTGGCCCCCAGTAGGGAAGACGAAAAGTCAACAGAGCACCTGCTAGGGCTTTATCCTAAACCCCCCGGGCAAAGTTTTGGCACCCATGTAGCTCCTTATGTCCTTAAGTGCCCCTAGGAATTACTGGAGAGGTAGCATGAGTCTTTATCCACACTATGGGTGGGTACAGGTAGTACCCTGGTCACTCTCCAACCTGTAGTGTCTTGCTCTGTCATCAAAACGTCCTAACACTGACATATTTCCTAAAAGTAAAAACAAGACAAAACAGAAAACCATCAGAGGAACAGGCCACCCCATCTGTGTCTCTGAGTCGGTGTCTTGAAGCCTCAGCATCCGGAGCTGGGACATCAGGCATGTTGTGTTCAGCTTGACTTCTCAAGTTTTGTCTTCCTATTGTGGCTCCTTTAAAATTCTTTGTTTTCCCCTTGTGATTGGAATATGTATTTGCAGGAGCATTTTAAAAGGAAAAAGGGGGGTTGGAGGGGACACTGGAGATAGTTTGCTTGGCCATAATCTCTGCACTCAGAAGACACAGGAGAATGGATGTAGGCTTGAGACCCAGCCTAGTTTACAGTGGCTAGCCAGGACTTTTTAGCCAGATCTTAACTCAAAACAAAACACAGAAAAATGTGTTTAGTGCTGGTGAGAAGAGCTTAAGGGAGATGTAGATGAATCTCCATATGCTGTAAGCCTATTGGTGGGCACTGGAAGCTGATTCCAGGTAAGGTTCTAGACCTTTCCTCAAGGGGTGTCTTAGAAATAGACTTCCTTTTCAGTAGAATTGAAGGTGGAGGTGTGGCTCTTCCTAGCATGGCTCCTGCAGGCTTAGGATACTGGACCACATCCCACTCGACAAGAAGACAAGCCAGCTCAAGGAAACAGACGCTCGCCTTCTCAGCCTGGACTGCCTCGTCTCTCTCTGCTTTTCCCATCGCTTTTCATGAGTGGATATTGTGCTCTGCCAACTTTGTCACCTCACATAATAAAACTTTACACACTGAAGTCCTGTCCGCCTGCACAGATGGCGACCACTAACTGCGATCGCTGCTGTGTTTCTGAAGCTTCAGTGGGATGGAGGCATCAAGGCTAAGGATGGCCATGTCTGTCCCATCTAACCCAGTCTCTTGGTGGCTGGTGGCAGAAAATTTCAAACTCTCCATTTCCTGTAAAATAGAGGAATGGAGAATACCCACAATTCTGAGAAGAAGGGAGACTCTAAGAAGTCGGTGTTTTCCAGCAGAAGTTAGGAAGGTAACAAGACAGTACTGCCTGCCATTACTTTGTTCCTCTACTCTTGAAAAGGTCCCTAAGGCAAGAGCTTCCAGGCTCCTCCTGCTTGTGAGGCAAGAGCACCACTCACTGCCTATCTCCCCAGCATTCTCCTTTCCTTTGAACTCAGTTTCTAAGCTAGGCGTACCCAACCTTTTGACATCACAACATACACTGTCATCTACAGCGTTCACATTTGAGAACCTCAGCGTGGGGTCACAGGAAAAGAAAAACCACCAACTTGTAAAGTTTCACAGCTATCCTGAGATGTCTCTGATAGTGATGGACTGAGGGTTTTCACACCACAGGCTGCCTGGTGTAAAGATCCTGATGTGGCAGAAGGGTGAGGTGACTGTTGCCTTCCTTGCTTTTCTCTGACAGAGACACGAGTATGTATTAGTCTTAAGGGCTAAGGAAGTTAATGTGGGCTTTAAATAAAATAGTACTTGGAGACAAAGCTGATACACTGCCTACTATGGAGTAGAAAAACAGGATCTAATAGTGTCACATAGAATACAGACTTTGTACACACATGCATACACGTTCACCCTCATAGCCCTCCCCAGCCACTTCATAGATAACATCCTCTAAAAAATGTGTAAAGATTGGTTTCTCCCTAGCAAACCAGAAACCAGGAATTCCCCAAAGCACATGTTGCCAAGAAAAAAAAAAAAAAAAAGGCAAGTTGATTTCATGTCTTCTTAGCTGAGCAGGGTGGGCAGGTGGTGTCTTCTGATTGGCTGGCTGACCCGTCTGCTGAAGCCTGATCCCTATCTGCCATCTGCTTCCTTCTGTGCTCTGTTCACCAAGAGTTCCTGCCTCAGCCAAGGGCTAAAGATGCACGCAGAGGCAAGGAGTAGACAAAGGGACTCAGCATCATAAACCTTCTGTCCTGAACCTCCCGGGCCACCTCATCAAGAAGAGCCAGAGGGGTGTAGGACAGCACCTCGGTGAGCTGACCTCTGCCTTCAGAGTGATTGCCAGCATCATTTATTAAGCTCTGTTCTGTGAATCAGGCACAGTACCAAATGAACAAACCAGATGTCTCTCCAGCCCCTGGGGTAGCCAATAATATTTAACATCTTAAAGGCACATGGTAAAGCAAACAAATGCGATGATAGAGTATAGACAGATGACGTGATGGTAATTCCATATGTCATCAAAAGTTCATTTAACAGCGTGAAGGAATAAGAAACAGTTCGTGAAGTATGCACACATAGATGAATAGTTTCCCCTTTGGGGGAGCAAAGAGATGCCAAACTTCCCCCCCCCCAACCCAGCAAGGACTTTTAAAACATTTGGGAATGGGGGAGCTAGTGAACATCTCTTTCTACATTGGAGAAGAACAAAGGAGGAGAAAGCCCAGTCTCCCCAGGGGATATGAGGCAGGGCGGAGTAGCAGGACATACCAGATTGATGCTACCATCTGGGAACTCCCTCACTTACATGGCTCCTGAGCCAGACAGCTCAGCCAAGCACGAGGAAGCACAAGGATAGAGAGTAGGCTAGTTCAGCATCTCCAGCCCCAGGGATGACTAGTCCAGGTCCTTGGTTGCCTAGCAACACCACTATAGAGCTCCCATTCCCCCATGCCCTCCTGCTTCCCCTCGTATGCCCCATCTCTCCATTGAAACTGATCTTAGCTTGGTTTAGAAATCTACTCAGTGAAAATTCCTGATACTTGGTTCAAAGCAGAAGCTGAAGGGGAGTGAGCAAAGTAGGAGGAGGGTATAGTAAGTTCCTTTCCCTGGAAGCTCTCTAAAGTTGCTCTCTGTCCTTTTATTTTGGCTCTGGTTTTACTGCTAAGTCCTTCACAAACCATTTCCACAGATCCTCTTGGGTAGCGCTGTAAGAGAACGCATATAGATCCTCACGAGAGGCCTGTGAACTTTGTGTTTCTTGCTAAGGAGGAATGAGAAGAGATGAGGTGAACAACACAAGCAAAGCCCACAGCCACACAGCACAGTTCAGCGGAATATGAATAATTTTGCTGATAGAGGAGACAAATGAAACACACACACACACACACACACACACACACACACACACACACACCTGTGCATACCTTTACCGGAGGTTTGGAAATAGGGGGAGAAGCTGATCTTTATGGAAAGAAACATTAGTGACAAAGGAACCCAGGGGTTAACACAGCTAGGGTGGGTACTGGTTTGCATCTGTAACTCTCATGTTGATTGTGGTACATTGCCCATTCAGATACTAGTTTATTAGGTACATTTGCTAGGCAACCAAAGTCCTGGACTAGTCATTCCTGGGGCTGGAGATGCTGATATGGCCTACTCTCCATCCTGTGCTTGACTGTGCTGTCTGGCTCTGGAGCCATATATGTCTGTTCTGCATATACCACGATGCTATGGTGATTCAGCTGACCTTCCCTTTGGACTAAGAATCAGTATCTAGAGATCATAAATGACTATTTAGACTATGTCACTCCGTTTTAGTTACTGCTCTATTGCTGTGAAGAGACACCACGACCAAGACAATGTGATAAAATAAAGCATTTAATTGGGGGCTTGCTTACAGTGTTTGAGGGTTGGTCTATGATCATTATGGCAGGAAGCAGACAGGAATGGCACTGGAACAGCAGCTGACAGCATTATGTCATGGTCCACAAGCAGGAGAGAGTGAGCGAGAGAAAAGAGAGAGAGGGAAAGGGAAAGGGAGAGAGAGGGAGAAAGAGAGAGAGAGGCAGACAGACAGACTGACAGACAGACAGACAGAGACAGACTGGGCCTAGGCCTGGTGTGGGCTTTTGAAACCTCAAAGCCCATCCCTAGTGACACACCTCTTCCAACAAGGTCACACCGATTCCAACAAGGCCATAGTTACCAATCCTGCCCAGTTTCACCGACTGGGGACCAAGCATTCAATTATACAAATCTGTGGGACCATTCACACTGAGATCACCAAACTCTCATTACAAGTTTCATCACCAGTGGTTCTTGTCCACAAATGGACTGTGTCACTGCTCACTCCATGGTGGTATGGACAGCTCTCCTTTTGCCAGCATTTCTACCCATGAACCCTGTCCTGTCTGGTAAGGAAAGACTCTGGGAGACATGTGGAGGCATATGTACTCATTTTGATGTGACTTGTCACATCTAGAATGAAGAGGGATTGAAGTCTGATTCCCAGGGGGAGATAGCATCCTCAAGTATGACAGGGAGTAGAGGAAGGGACAGAAAGTGGTTCTCAGCCACTCTAGAGTTTCTAGACTCTTCTTTCCTTATACAGTAACTTCTCAGCCCTTAAAGTACTGTTCCCCCATCTCCTCACTTGGCACAGAGCTAAGTATTAACCCTTCCCAGCTGTGTGGATGGATTTCAGATCCTATACAGCCCCTGTCACATACCTTCTTGCAGGTCTCTGTGACAGTCTACCTGAGTGGTGTCTCCACCTCCACACTTAACCCTATCACCTAGACCCCTCTTCATCACATGTAGGTAGTGTCCTCTTGCATCTGCTCCAAGAAGGAGTCCCCAAGTCTCCAATCATCCAAGCGCCTGCGCTCATGGCTCCTTAATCCACCCTATCCCGACATCTTATTAGTTTTTCCCTTCATGACCTTCCCTCTCCTGGGCAGGGGACACCCCAGTGCAGACACAGTGCTCCCTACAGGCTTACAATCTGCGAGGAGTCCTGAAGCAGTACTTCTGTCCCCCCATGTATCTGGCCACCCACAGCATGCCTTACACCACACCACCTGGTAGTTTTTCCAGAAATACTTCTCTGTGACCTACTCAAAAGCTACTCAGTAACTCATCTTATTTGACTTTCTCTTTTGGTTCTCAAGTCCCTCCATAATCTAACCCATATCCTGTTAACAGGCGAATATCAAACAGGTGAAGAAGGGCTTACCCTGTGGTATTACAGTTGCTGCCTGAGATTTCTAATTGCAGTGAATTGATTCTGTAATTCAGAGTAAAGGCAACCACGTAACTTTTCTATAGTCTTAGACCAATGGTTTTCTGAAGTTTTTTTTTTTTTAGCTGCAAAGTCCTTCATCTAATACTCTGCCAATAGAGGAGGTTTAACCTAACACACTTGTCCCTTGTCACTAACAGTCTTAGCAGGGACTAACCTGTAGCATGAAATATTTAAAAAGGCACCATCCCACACTAACGCAGGCTACTCTCTTGTCCCTAGCAGTCTCGCCATTTCCATGGCTAACCCCATGCAGCGACCGCCCATCTCTAGGTTCTCTTGCTGAGAATTCTGTTCACATTCCCAGCCATCCACCCCCTGTGGTTAATGGTCACAAATCCTAGTAATCCAGTAAAATCAAAACTCTAGAGGCTTGTAATGTATCAGTCAGATTTATATCAGTAAATTCTCAACCCACAAAATGCCCACAAAATAACCTCAGAACTCAGTTAATATAAACACAAACTACACACCTGATGGGGCAAACGCACTCTATTTATTATTTAATCATTTATCTACGAAATCCCCAATACTTAAGACTTCCAGGGCTGTGTGGTTCTGGCTCCTCTTCCTCTCCTATAGGTTCCATCTTGTCTCCTCCTTTCCTTCCCTTCTCCCCTCTCTGTCTCTCTGTCATCTCTAAAATTCTCAGCTGCCTTCCTTTTGCACTGCCCAATCACAGGCTCTCACCTTATCTTGTGCCTGCCCTCACCTGCATGCACATAGACAGTAATCCACAGTGAGTTAGAAATTATCATTCTACTTAGATAAAAGAGGATAGAAAATCTAAGTGATCCTTTATGCAAATATATGCAATTCATACATAGTTCAATGCAAGTTGATTTTTAATTGCATATGCTGTTCTTCAAATGTTTTGGGAAATTGTATGCCATTGACTGGACCACTTGGTAGCTATGGAAACCTGGTCAGTCCCTTTGCACCTCATCTGTAAAATGGGAATGTTGGCCTTGGCTTGGTGTGTGGTGTAAGTAGACAGCTATGGAGTGTTATGTTATTTGTAGGAGTGTTATTTCTTTTTTTTCTTTCTTTCTTTCTTTCTTTTTTTTTTTTTTTTTTTTTTTTTTGGTTTTCTGAGATGGTTTCTCTGTGTAGTCCTGGCTGTCAGGGGTGTTATTTCTAATTACCTTGCCTTCCATGTGATTCTGCTCAAGACTTTCTGCAGTCTTTTGTAGTGTGCAGCTAGGATGACTGGACAAGTGATGGGCTTACAGTCCATCAAAACACACTAACCACCTGACCATTATCACCTGATCTTTTCACAGATACTGGTCACCACTCTTCATCTTCCCAATGTTACACATAAGTCACATGACAAGGTCAGGCTACGGTGAGGGAAATTTATGTGCATGTATTCCTGCAGGGTCTAGATAACCATCTAGAGGGCTGAGTTAGGTTTTGTGCCCCAACAATGTCAGACCTATCACTCATTCTTGGGGATAAAATAGGGGAATGAGCTCAATAGCTGCCATGGCAACACTTTATAAATGGCCTGCCCTTAATGCTTGGTGTTAAATGACGGTAAAGCACAACCTTGTATGGCTGGGTCACGTTGGCTACAATCTGTAGGAAATTAAATATAGAAAGCACATGCTCTCCCTTATAAGCAAGGCTGTGATTGGATTGCTCAGCCTGTGACTCATAGACTCGAATTACCACAAGTTCAAGTCTGGGTATTAACTGCTATTTCCCAGAAGGCCTGTGTGCCTTTCATAGAGGTTGCAGCCCCCTGACCCACATTTTATAGTGCACAGTGGGACTCATGTCTTGGGGCATTCAAACACACTCTGCTCCACTGCAAGGCTCTGAATCCTGTGTGACTAGGAAGGCTGCTAGAATCGCAGCAACCTACCAGGATTCCTGGGAGAACCCCATTCCCCAAAAGAATACTTCAGGGCCAGTACACACTGATTAAGGATTTTTCTTTTCCTTTTAGGGAAGGCAGTTTTAAAATTCCACGTGGAGTCCTTTGAGAGTGGTTAATAGACCAGTATAGTGATCGTTCAGTTTTAAACTGTTGATGGATTGTAAGATATATTGCTACAATAAACCGGGCCATATGTTGGTTTTATCAAAATCCTGTGCAAGCATTCCTCCACTTTGACCTTCCATATGCTCATAACAGTGTCAGTGGTTTATAAAATAACAAAAAAGAGCATCGATAGACTAATATCTCCATATTTCATACTAGGGTCATTTAGAAGGACAGTAATCCTCCAGAACGCCTGGGAACCTCACTCCACCGTACCATGTGTGAGTTATAGAGACACAGACGCATGGGGAACTGTTGCTTCTCACTCCCCTCTGGAGATCAAACAGCTGACTTACAAACTAGTGAATATCTGGGTATGGAAATGCCTTCAGTGTTGTGGGGTCTATCAAATACATACACTCCCATGAGCACTTGTGCACACTAATAACCCACATAATACATGTGCTTATAGCCACACGGACACATTGACACTATCACAGTACTCACATGCATACACAAGTACACACTCAAATAGCGCACACACATATCTAAGTACATAAATTATATACACACACACATATCACCAGTCTTAGAGAACAGAGATGTATACTGTATACTCTTAGTTCACCAACACTTCTCTCAGCAAACTATACTGTTTTCTTAAAACTTTTATTTTTATTTCAGTTGTATGTGTACCTATATATTTATGACTGTGTGTAGGTATGTGCATATGACTGCAGTGCCCAAGGAAGCCAAGTTATCAGATGCTCCCTAGGGCTAGAGTTACAGGTGTTTGTGAGCTGTCCAACATGGGTGCTGAGAACCAAACTCAGGTCCCTAGAGGAGCAACACATGTTCTCAGCCATTGAGTCATCTCTCCAGACCCCAAACCAAACACTCAAATAATATAAAAATGGTTGTCCTCCTACACAGTCCGACTTCTGGCTCAGTGGTACTTGGTGAAGCTGGTTCTAGGATCTCCGTGTGCATATGTACTGTGATAGTGTCAGTGTGTTCATGTGAGTGTAAGCACATGCATATGGGTTCATATGTATATGTGGGTTATTAGTATGCATAAGTGCTTATGAGAGTGTGTGTATTTAATAGACCCAACAACACTGAAGGCATTTCAATACCAAGATGTTCACTAGTTTCTGAGTATCTAGCTGTAGCCCTTAGCTTACATCCTTGCCAACAGAAGTGAGTGTATTGTCACAAGGCAGTCAGCCCCAGCTATCTCAAGTATCACCTTGTGACTGCAGGTAAAGGACTCTTTGCAGATGGTCCCCAAACCTGATCCATCTTCCCACCCAGATCACAGTGGCTCATATACCCGTGTCTTAGCTGGTCACCCACAGGGGAGCAGAGTAAATGCAGTTGTTTGAAATCAGCAATCTCAAAGTGTGTTCCTAGAGGAACAACACCAACACTGTTCAGACAGAATGGGAGTACGCTCAAGATGTCCAGAACCTGACCACAAAGGTCCAGAGTATCAGGATTAGAGGTGTACTTGGCCTATAAGAGTCCTACATAGGAGACTGCAGACTGCCTTTCAGGAACTTGTTTGCATGACTTACAGATAGAGAGGCAGGACAGGGGAGTGGGTCATAGACTTTTGGATGGAAAGGATTTGGAATTGTAAAGATGCATGGTTGGCTAATTTGCTACCTGAAAGCTGCATCCTGAGCTTTTAAAAGTGTCTTGCTTTGCTTTGTTGTTTATTCAACTGTAGCAATTCAATGTCCTGGGCTGGTCTTGAACTTGAGATACTCATGGACCTATACTACCAGTGTGTGTGTGTGTGTGTGTGTGTGTGTGTGTGTGTGTGTGTGTGTGTTTTGTGTCTCCAGCTCCAAGAGATCCAGCGCCCTCTTCTGGCCTCCTTAGGCACCTGCACTCATATGCACATACTCACACTGAGACATACACATAACTTAAAAAATGAAAATGTTTTTAAGAAACAATGAGTTTGAAGAAGTACAATTTAGCCCATAACCATGACCGTGAGTAAATAACCTCCTCGAGTCTTAGAATCTATTTTATTTCTGATATGTAAGGAAAAGAGTGAGCAATAATCACATGTTGAAAAGCAGCTGAGAAGCCAGGACACAGCAGGGACGCTGCCTACTAGTGTGTCCCTGGAAGTGCCATAGGCTTGCCCCATCCTTTTTATAAGGACACTGTGGCTTGCTGACTGAAATGAGCCATCCGTTTCTCTGTCTGGAAGTCAGTCTTTTCCAGGCATGGGCTTCTCTGTTCCAGCTCTGAGACACTTGGCGAGTCCACAGAGCAAGCCAAGCCTCAGCTGTGTTCAGCCCTAGCCTGCTCAGAGCTGAGTCACCACTCTGAGTTAAGCTTGTATTACCCACTCTGGCACTCTGTCATAGCCACCGTAAGATGTGGCTAAGGACTCCCAAGTCTCCCTGCTCCTCTGTGGCCACACACAACAAGTCTGTATGCCTGCGACTTAAAGAACCTTTACATACACTTTGACATAACTATGTGGAAATCCAGAAAATCCCACATGCCTAAGCCCTCAGGCTGCTGGGGGTTCACAGAACAAAAAGAGCAGGATGCTAACGGCATCCAAGGCCAAATTGACTGCGCCACCACCAAAACCCAAGAACTTTACAACTACACCAGGAGTTCCTTTTGGCAGGCACTGTGCATGTGGCCGGGATCCCAGTGCCTGAGCTTTACCACTGAAGAAGCTCATTCAAAAGTTATTTCCTCACAAACAGCTTCCCTTGTCTTCCATCCAGATGTGTTACTAAATCCGTGGTGACCTCCCGAAAATGCCTCCAGAAATGCTGATTCTTCCAGACCCACCCAGCCCTGAAGTTATACTCATCATCCTAAGATGTCCTTTCTTCAATGTCATGGTTATAGCCAGTACATTAGACCCTAGACTAAAGGAAAACAGTCATTGTCCCCATCTCCCAAGAGATTACAGTCTAAAGAGTGAAATGTCAGTCAAGTCAGATAGATAGAGAAGAATTTCTAAAGTAGAAACACTGGGAACCAAGAAGGGAAACAGCAAAGAGATATGATTATTAAGTCAGCCACCCATGCATGGGGTGTTATAGCTCAGAGTGTTTCCCCAAGTAAGAATAGAGAAGCCCTGCCCTGTCTTTCACAGAACCTCTCAGACTACTGTATCTCTCTGTCTTTTGCAAAATGTTCCCTGGGCAGGTTCCCATGGAGACCAGATTCTCAACTGCTATGACACTGTAGGAGCAAACAGAAAGGAGAGCACACGGGATAGAATAGAAGACATAGAGGATCCTCCGTGGTTCTGTAAATGAACATGTATGTGTTATACAGAGGAGTATAATTCAGATTGTGAGATAGGGTCTCATCGTGTAGTTGCAGCTGGCCACAAACTCATAATTTTCCTGCCTTATCCTGGATTACAGGTATATAAAACTGTCTGTCCTCCTCTCTCCCTCTCCCTTCCTCCCACTACCCTGTGTTCGTGTGTGTGTGTGTGTGTGTGTGTGTGTGTGTGTGTGTGTGTGTGTATGTGTATGTATGTCTGCATGTGTGTGCATGTATGTGTCAGACAACCTTAAACCTCAGTTGCTGTCCACATTGTATTTTTGAGACAGGGTCTCTGGCGGGCTTAGACTTCACCAGATAAGCTAGATTGGCTGTTGAGTAAGACACAAAGGTCTACCTGTCTCCGCATCCCCAGTACTGGCATATACTGATCCACCACCACCTCCACCCACCTTCTCATTTCTTACTAGATGCAAGGTTGGCTGCAGGGGTGGAGCACCTGGGAACCTATTGGTCAGAATAGAGAGACAAGACAGACCTCAGGTGACAGCATTGTGCCAGTGGGTGAAAGCCTAGAAGGTTCCCATTCAGACTGACAGGTTCCAACATACGGTAGGATGGCTGAAAACTTGACCCTGTGACCCTTTATAACTTACACATTGCCACTTGCTGACTCGGAATATTGTAAAATTAGAATCAGTGTCAGTAAATAAGGGCTTAGCTGGAACCCTTGACTTCTTGGAAGAAACTGTCTCAGATCTTGACCCTTGCTGTGTCTTGTGAGAAATTTCTTTCCAAATTAGTGACAGTATTAAAGAAGGGCGACAGGTGGAAGTTAATCGGTTTCAATTCACATTTGGGTGATTCTCTCAACAGTAAATCCCTGTGGAAGCATTTCCCTAACCTTACATTCACCCTCCAAAAATGCTGGGAGAGACAGTCTCCATCAAGAAGTGAGATAGGCTTTACACTTCTTTGCCATCTGAGATCTGGCATATTGAACTGTATGTAACATTCTGCCAAGAAACCCTACAGTTTTTTTAAAAAAAAATCTCTGGGTGGCTGCCTCCATAGGTTCTCTGGACCATTTAAAATCCTTCAGGATAGTCCAGAATTCCGTTGGGGATTCACAACTTCTTGAGGCCCCTAGGAATAGGGCTCGATGTAATAACACTCAGGGAAATACTACAGCTGGCTCTGGGGAGACATATATCCTACCTCAGTTCTCTCAAGAACCAGCCGGGTGGCTCTGGGAGGCCATTTTTCTTTTCTGTGTTTTAGCATCCAAAAGTGATGTTTTTACCAGATGTAATTTCAGCATTCTCAGGGTGGAGGCAGGAAGATCACAAGTTCCAAACCAGTCTTATCTAAATAGTTAAGTCTTTGTCTCAAATGCAGGAGGGAAGAGGGGAAGGTGAGGGAGGAGAGGTATGTTATACCTCTGCCTGCACGCACATGTGCACACACACTCTCACATACATGCACACAGACAGACACATACACACAGACACACACAACACACACAACACACACACACATGATCTAAATGATTTCTTTCCAGCCCTTTCCAATGGTCTCAATGGTCTCCATCTTGGGCCCTAATGTTTTGGGCTCAATTAGGTGATACCTTAATGACATGTCCTGTATACATGCCATCAGAGTAAATTATCTGATTGTCCGTTAGCCAAATTGGAAATAAGAGAAAAGTTGGATGGAAAAGAACTTCAGGGCTAAGAGTGAGGTCTTAATGTAGCTCAGAGAGGGATACGAGGAGAGTGTCAACTCTGTCAGCTCAAACTGTCAGTTCACTGTGTCTCCAGTGCCTTTAAATCACTCACTTTTAATGGTCTCCCTGGACACAATCCCTGCATCCACGTGGCCTGTCCGGGTGCCCATCGCTTTTCTCTGGATGTCTTTTGTGAGCCTCAAGACTGCCCACTGGACCAGAAATTTCAGGCTCATCAATTTAGCTTTCCGGATGCCCCAGGAGATGAAATTAGTCTCTTCAAAACTTTTCTCTCCATGTCAGGCTCTCATGTCCTTTATTCAGAAATGATTACTTAAAATCCTGGAAGGAGCCTCAGGGGTAAGGGGTCTGATTCCACCCATCCTTCTTCCTCTTGGAGCTGAAGACCAGGGGCTGAGCTCATGTCTGCAAGCAGGGCTGTATTTTAGGAAAGACAGAAGTAATTTGTGTCCAGAGACTGGTTGCTAGCTATTTCTTTCCCCCTTCACTTTTGCATTGGAAGTGCTGGAGATCAAATCCAAGGTCTTCTGGTAGACACGAGTTCTACTGCTATATCCTCCAGCCTCCAGAAACCAGCTGGCTTTGCTACCTGATGTATGGTCTTTTAAAGCTAGCTCAAATACTCTTGGCGATGAGAATCTCTTTCTGTGGGCCCAGTTAGACATGTCAGTGTGTGTGTGTGTGTGTGTGTGTGTGTGTGGTGTGTGTGTGTGTGGTGTGTTGTATGTGTGTGTGTCAGAGATCATCCTAAAGTTCCCATAACTGAGAACAGATTGACAGACTTACTCTAGATTCCTTTCAAAAACTCATAGTTTGGGAGAAGGAGGGACTGACATCTGGTATAGCTCAGGCTGTCTTCAAACTCTCTGTGTAACTGAGGATGACTTTGAAATTCTGACCCTCCTGCCTGCATTGGGATATGTGTACCACCACAGCTGGTTTTGCACTGGAGATGGAGCCCAGGGCTTCATGCATGTTAGGTAAACACTACCAAATGAGCTGCTTCCTGAGCCCCTCAGTCTTTGAATTTTTTCACATTTATTTATTTATTTATTTATTTAATTTTACTTATTTACTTATTTAGGAGTTTTTTGAGACAGGGTTTCTCTGTGTAGCCCTGGCTGTCCTGGAACTCACTCTGTAGACCAGGCTGGCCTCGAACTCAGAAATCCAACTGCCTTTGCCTCCCAAGTGCTGGGATCAAAGGCGTGCACCACCACTGCCCCGCTAGTCTTTGAATTTTTAGCACAACTGAATTACCACCACCTTTTTGTTTCAAAGACATTTTTTAACAGTTGTTTTGAGGCATAATTGAACTTTACAAAATTATATATGTTTTGCTTTCTTTGTTTAAAATGTGGTCTCTCAATGCAGCCCAAGTTGTCTAGAACACCACTGTGCAGTCTACTCTGACTTGACATTCACAAGTTTTCTGACTTAACCTTCAAAGAGAGCAGAGATGTGCACTACCACCAATGGCCTGAACCGTAGGGATGCAAAGTGCTTGCCTTGACATGTGTGTATTCCTGTAGGCCATAGAAGGGTCCTTAACTAGTTTTTCAACTACACAAATGCCGTCTGAGCCCCCTAGATCCCCTTCTCTCCCCCAGCCAGTCTTTCTGATTTGCACTGGTCATTACCACAAGGTAACCCATAGATAGCTGAGCAAGCGGTTTGTTTCTGAGTGTTCATTGGACTGGGGAATTTTCAGGAGCATTTAGAGAAAGTCAAGTGGTTTCGTTTGCTTGCTTATCTTTCCATGGCTTCACTCAGATTGCAAGACTGGGTATTTGGGGGCCAGGAATGCGCCATGGGACATTGCCCTAGCCTCAAAAGGCTCTCAGGAACAGTGAGGGAAAGCTGTGTTGTACTCTTATGAGCCAGACCCAGCTCACTGTGGGTGGAAAGTTTTACTGCTTCTTGGCAATGATCCAGAGAGACTGAGTAGGAAGAACTCTGGGACCCTGGGACCTGGTTTTTGCTGTTGTTGTTGGTTTTGTTCTTGCTTTGTTGTTGTTGTTTCAAAACTAAATCTCAATACAATGCTTAAGAAGCACACTGGCCATGCAGGACAGGCTGCAGGGTCTCGGGTGAGTGGACAACAGAGCAGATGCCCATGCAGGAGTTTGGGCTGCTTCTCTTCCAGGAGACCATGTCCATCCCTCCCTAATCTAGCTTTGTTTTCTGCTTTGGCAAATACTTCACAATCAGGCTTTGAACTCCTGGGAAAGTTTCTTGTTGCCCTCCCAGGTGTGTAGACAAGAAAACCAGAGTAAGCAAAAGTCACCAGAGTTCTGTTCTTTCCTGGATGTTGAGTTGACAAATGTTGGCTCTCATACAGAGGCAATTCTCTTTAATCGAAGAACAAAAGACACAAGGAAAGGACCAGACATCTGTCTCGTGGCTCCAACCCAGCAATGAACAGTCCGTGTGGCTTTCTTCATGTGGACAGTGATTTAAGTGCACAGAACCCACATTTATGCCCCTAGACTCTCATTACTGCCATTGCACCAGGTGCCTGCTCTACATTGCATCCTGGGAGCCCACTCTACATTGCATTCTGGGAAGCAGTCACTTCACGGCTATCATCCATGGCTTGCTAGTCAGTGCCACTGGGTGACCTATTCAGAATAACACCAGTAAGGACAATACAGGGTCAGACATTTTGCAATGCTCTGTGGCACTTAAAACAGACTAAAATAATTTGTGCCTTATGTTCTTGAAAAGTGAGACATGTTGCTTCAAATGACATATACGTGACATTGATGCCTCCCAACCCCCAATTTAAGCCAGGAGGAAATGAGCCATATCCCAAGTCACTGAGATTTCCTAGTCATGAAAAAAAAAAAAAAGATTAATAAAAAAGAAAACCCTGAGGTTCTAAGTTGCATAAAATGTGTGAATTTATCTTCCCTGGTGGAGATATATCCCCGCAAAGGCCAAAGGCTCAGATTATGTGCAAATGACTGTGCTTTGTGATATCACTGGATACTTGTGTTTATTGTCTTTATTTCTTAAAATTTTAGTATGCTGTATCCATGAAGCAGTAGAGAGAAAGATGAGACAATAAAAATGGCATAGTGGTAGGATTATCAATTAATAGTATTGGAAAGGACCTGTGCATAGGTTTCTTCAGCTCCCTTGCCCAATTTAGAAAACATCACTGGTCTTAAAATTTTATCTTCTATTTATTGTATATGAAGTGTCAGTTTTGTGTAACAAATAATTCTAGATATTGGCTGCTCAGCCATGAGACACGTATTCAGTCACCTACTTAAAAACAACACTATAAATTTAGGTTATATATGTTAGAAGGTAGTTGGTTTTTTTTGTTTTTTTTTTAATTAAATACAACTTTTGTAAAATGCACCTAGTAGTGCCTTGCTGCTGCTTGGAAAACATTTGGTAGCCAACACTTAATTAGCAAGGAAAGTAGGCTTGGGTTTGGGTTGGCTTGGTCTGGGCATTGCTGGGGCTCGAATATGGACCTGGTCATGGTAGGCCAGTAGAATTATACCGCTCAGTTGCCCATGTCTGTGTTAATAATAATTCTACTCAGGACTAGAGAGATGGCCCAGCACTTAAGAGCACTGATTACTCTTCCAGGGGTCCTCAGTTCAATTCCCAGTAACACATGGTGGCTCATAGCCATCTGTAATGGTATCCAATGCCCTCTTCTGGTGTGTCTGAAGACAGTGACCGTGTACTCATATGAATAAAATAAATAAATCTTCTAAAATAATGATAATTCTACTTAAGAATTTGATATCATAGCCCCTTAAGGGAGAAAAAGAAATGCTTAAAGTGTCCATAGACTCATAGTCCATAGTGTAGACTGTGCTGTCACACAGAGTGGGAGCTCACGAGCGTCTTCTGACCTCTTCACTCTCCTGAAGACAAGGGGAATGAGGCAGAGCCTCAAGGTATGGAAAGCATGTCTTTCTTCTAGCCCAGCTCCCTACCTTAAGGTACTCCCTGGGGAACGGAAATCCAGATATGGGATCCAGGTGTGAACACCTGGCTAGTTACCAGGGCTACAGTGTAGCCAACCAGGATCTCCAACAGAGAGAAGCTACAAGCCTCAGGGTCAGAAGCTGCAGCTACAGATTATATGGCGGTGCTGGGATTGCACTGGCTGAGGGCAGGGGTTGGTTCCACTGGGGTGGGACTGGGTTAAACCAAGTCCATGACAGTAGGCTGTAGATCCCAACTTTTCTGTACTCAGAACTGCAAAATTCAGAAGTCAATGGAGTTGGGATAGGAATCTTGATCTCTTGTTCTTTCATGAGCTTGTATGAACCTAAGCAGTAACTCACACATGAGCTTGTATGAACCTAAGCGGTATTCACCACAAGAGCTTGTATGAACCTAAGCAGTAACTCACATATGAGCTTGTATGACCTAAGCATTAACTCACACATGAGCTTGTATGAACCTAAGCGGTATTCACACAAGAGCTTGTATGAACCTAAGCAGTAACTCACATATGAGCTTGTATGAACCTAAGCAGTAAAAAATAGGGGGAAAAAAGGTTTGGGTGGAAAAGAATTTTCCAGGGCTAAAGAGTGGGGTTTCTTAATGTAGCCCCAGAGAGGGATACGAGGAAGGATTCAACCCCTTTTCAGCTCAAAACTGTCATTTCCCACTGTGTCTCCTTTGTTTTTAAATCACTCATTTTTAAAGGGTCCCCGGGGACAAAACCCCTGCTTTCCCACGGGGCCCCGTCCGGGTGCCCATCGCTTTTCTTGGATGTCTTTTGTAAACCCCTCAAGCTCCCCC
Organism: Mastomys natalensis; assembly: GCA_021653895.1. Classification (NCBI taxonomy): domain Eukaryota; kingdom Metazoa; phylum Chordata; class Mammalia; order Rodentia; family Muridae; genus Mastomys; species Mastomys natalensis. The sequence continues at coordinate 56,271 of JAJTUV010003441.1, read as the reverse complement.
ACGGGGACCAAAAATTTTTTAAAAGGCTAAATCAATTTAGTTTTTCCGGATGCCCCCAGGGATAAAAATTAGTCTCTTAAAAAACTTTTCTCCCATGCCCGGCTCTCATGTCCTTTATTTCCCGGGAAAATGATTAAATTAAAACCCTGGAAGGGGCCTCAGGGGAAAGGGGGGTCTGTTTTTCCCCCCTCCTTCTTCCTTTTGGGAGCTAAAAGGACCAGGGGCAAAGCTAATGTCTGCAAGCAGGGCTTTTATTTTGGGAAAGACAGAAGTAATTTGTGCCCAAAGGGGAGGTTTGGGCTGCAAATTTCTTTCCCCCTTAAACTTTTCCCATTGGAATTGTTTGGGAGTCAAATCCAGGGTCTTTGGGTTTTGGACTGATTTTTATGCTATATCCCCCAAACCCTCCGGGAAACCCAGCTGGCTTTGCCAAACCTGATGTAGGGGTTTTAAAGCTACCCCTCAAAATAATTTCTTGGCGAGAGAATCTCTTTCTGTGGGCCCCCAGTTAGACAGGGCAGTGTGTGTGTGTGGTGTGTTTGTGTGTTTTGGGGTGTGTGTGTGTGGTTGTGGTGTGGGGTTGTTTTATTTTTGTGTGTGTAAAGAGTTCATCCTAAATTTCCCCAAAAAATTGAGAACAGTTTGGACAGCTTACTTTTGTTTCCTTTAAAAAAACTCATTTTTTGGAGAAAGGGAGGGGGTTTGGAACATTCGGGTTTTAAAGCTCAGGCTGTTTTAAAAACTCTTGTTAATTGGGGGAAAACCTTTAAAATTTTCTAAACCCTCCTGCCTGCATTGGGATATGTGTCCCACCACAGGGGTTTTTTCACTGGGAGATGGAGCCCAGGGCTTTTTGCTGTTGGGGAAAACACTACCAAATGAGGCTGTTTCCTGACCCCCTCAGTCTTTGAATTTTTTCCCAATTTATTTAATTTATTTATTTATTTTTTTTACTTATTTATTTTTTTGGGATTTTTTTGGAGACGGGTTTTTCCTGTGACCCCCGGGTGCCCGGGAAAACCCCACCTGTAGCCCAGGCTGGCCCTCAAAACTAGAAACCCCAACTGCCTTTCCCTTCCAAGTGCGGGGGGAAAAAGGTTTGGTGCCCCCACCATTCCCCCGCTAGTCTTTGAATTTTACCCAAACTGAATTACCCCCCTTTTTTGGGTTCCAAAAAAAAATTTTTTTTAAACAGGGGTTTTGAGGATAATTGAACTTTACAAAATTATATATGTTTTGCTTTTTTTTTTTTTAAAAAATGGGGTTTCCCTCAATGCGGGGCCCAAGTTGTCTTAAAAAAACCCCCACTGTGCAGTCTATCTGATTGACTTTCCAAAAAGGGTTTTCTGACTTAACCCTTAAAAGAGGAGCAGAGATGTGCACTACCCCCAAGGGCCCCAAAAACCCCCTTGGGGGAGAAAACTTGCCTTTTTAAATTTGTGTGTATTCCGGTGGGGCCCCATAAAAAGGGCCCTTAATTGTTTTTCAACTACAAAAAATCCCGGGCTGAGCCCTAGTTTCCCCTTTTTCCCCCCCAGCCAGTCTTTCTAAATTTCCCAATGGTCATTAAAAGGAAAAACCCCAAAGAAGGGGGGAAGCTTTTTTTTTTTCTTTTGAAAAAGGGGGACTGGGGTTTTTCAGGGCTTTAAATAAAATTGGTTTTGGGTTTGTTATTTTTCCAGGTTATTAAAAAGATTTCAAAAGCCCCCCTGGGTTTTATTTGGGGGCCCAGGAAATGGCGCCTTTTGGGGCCCTTTTTCCCCTACCCTTTCAAAAGGCCCCTCAGGAACAGGTGGGGGGGAAAAAAGCTGTTTTTGGGTTAACTCTTTAGGGGAGCCAGAAAACCCAAGTTCATTTGTGGGGTGGAAAGTTTTATTTTTGCTTTTTTTGGAAAAAATGAATCCCAGGGGTTTTTGAGTGGGAAAAGAACTCGGGGTTTTCCTTTTTGGGGGGGATTTTGGTTTTTGGGCCTTTTGGGGGTTGGGGTTTTTTTGGGGGGTTTTTTGTTTGTTTTGTTTTTTCAAAACCAAAATTAAAATACAATGTTAAGAACCCCCACTGGCCATGCAGGGCGGGGCTCCCGGGGGGTCTCGGGTAAAAGGGACAACGGGAGCAGAATTCCCATGGGGGAGTTTGGGTGTTTCTTTTTTTCCAGGAGACCATGCCTTCCCTCCAATCTGGGTTTTTTTTTTCCGGTTTGGGCCCAAATACTTCAAAATCAGGCTTTGAACCCCCGGGGGGGAAATTTTCCCCTTGGGTTCCCCTTTCCCAAAGGTGTAGACAAAAAAACCCGGGAGTAAGAAAAAGTCACCAGAGTTTGTTTTTTCCCTGGATTTTTGAGTTGAAAAGTTGGCTCTCATACAGGGGGCAATTTCTTTTAATCGAAGAACAAAAAAAACAAAAGGGGAAAAGGACCAAAAACCATTTTTGTCCCCCCTGGCCCCAAAAACCCACCCCAAATTTGATCAGCCCGTGGGCTTTTCTTCTGTGGACAGTAAATTTTAAGTGCCAAAACCCACATTTATGCCCCTAAAATTTTTACTCCCATTGAAAGGTCCCTTGTTTTAACATTGCATCCTGGGACCCCTCTACATTGCATTCGGGGAAAAACAGGCCAACCTTCAGGGCCCTTATCATCCATGGCTTGCTAGGTCGGGGCCCCAATGGGTGCCCTTTTCCAGAAAAAACCACCGAAAAGGAAAATACGGGGTCGGGCCCTTTTTTTGCAATGCTCTGTGGCATTTTAAAACGACAAAAAATAATTTGTGCCTTATGTTCTTGAAAAAGTGAGAAATGTTGCTTAAAAATTGAATTTATACGTGACATTGTTGCCTCCCAACCCCCCAAATTTAACCCAGGAGGAAAGGGAGCCATATCCCAAGTAAATGAGATTTCCAAAGTCAGAAAAAAAAAAAAAAAAAGATTAATAAAAAAGAAAAACCTGAGGTTTTTAAGTTGCAAAAAAATTTTGGTGAATTTATTTCCCGGTGGAGTTTATATCCCCGCAAAGGCCAAAGGCTCAGATTATGTCCCAAAGGGGACTGTGTTTTGTAAATAAAATGGTTTATTGGGGTTTATTGTCTTTATTTCTTAAAATTTTGTATGCTTTACCCTTGAAGCGTAGAGAGAAAGATGAGAAAATTTAAAAAGGGCCCTATTGGTGGATTATAAATTTAAATAGTTTGGGAAAGGACCGGGAAATAGGTTTTTTAAACCTCCCTTGCCCCAATTTAGTTTAACATCTTTGGGTCTTTAAATTTTATTTTCCCAATTTATTGTAAAATTGAAGTGTCAGTTTTTTTGAACAAATAATTCTAGTTTTTTGGCGGGCCTCAGCCAGGGAGACCCAATTTTCCCAGTCACCGAAAAAAACCTTTAAAAAATAAGAAAAACCTTTTTTTAAACCCTGAGTTTTTAAAAATTTCCCTTTTGGAAGGGGTATTTTTTTTTTTAATTTTTTCAGGGGTGGTTAAAAAAGGGGTTAGTTCCCCTTGGTTTTTTTTGGGGTTTTCCCCCCTTTTTCCCGGGTTTTTTTAAAATTGAAATTTTCTATAACTTTTTAAATTTTTGGGGTTCTCAAGGAAGGGGCCCTTGTACTCTAGTTAAAAAAAATTTTAAAAAAGCCAAAAAAGTATTCATTGGGGTTTTAAGGGGAAAAAAAAAAGTTTGGGGGGGGGGTTAGGCTATGTCCCGAGCGGGGAACATTGGGGGTCGAAACGGACCTTTTCTGGCTGCAAAACCCTGGGGGGAATGAACCCCCAGGCTAAAGGTTGGAAAGATTCTTTCTTCTGGGACCCCCAATTAAAGGTACTCCCCGGGGAAGGGAAAAATGATTACCCATTGCCCCGGGGTTTTCCCTCAGTTCCAACAATTCCCGGGGAAAAAAACCTGGGTGGGCTCATTCGATTTTGGCCATTCTGGGGGGGGGAAATTGGTTTTGGGGGTGGGACGGGGAAACCAAGCCATGCCCCGTTGAAGTTCATTTTTTGAATAAAAATTAAAATTAAATCTTAAAATTGGGGATTAATTTTTAATTTTGTTCTTTATACCCCTTTTTAACCAAGAAAAAAACCAACAGGGCTTTTAAACCAAAAGGCTTATTCCACAAGAGCTTGAGGGCCCCTTAAAGAGTAACTCCCCTTGGTTTTTATGAAACCTCTTCACATTTTTGAACCTGGGACAAAAGAGCGATGAAGGAAAGGGGCAAACTCTTCTTGTTTGAGACCCAGTCCCTAACCATTAAGCGTTATCCCTGGGGGAACAAATTTAGGGGGGTATGGAACCCCGGGATCGTTATCCCACGGTTTTTATCCTTAACCCATTCGGTCACCAACAGAAAAGTTTTAAAACTAAGCATTTTCCAGGATGCTTTTTAAAAACCCTGCGAACCACGGGGCCTTTAGGGCCCCGGTCCTACCGGCTTGGTTAAAACCAAGGGGTTTGGTTCCATGGGGGGGAAACTGGCGTTTAAAAAAAACCCCCCAATTTCTAAAGGAAAAGTGGGGGGTTTTTTTTGCCCCTTTTTGTACTCAGGGGGAAAACCCTGCTTTTTTAAAACTCAAGGAGTTGGGGGTTGGGAATCGACCCTGCCCTTGAACGGGGGGGGAAAAACCCAAAGAGCTTTTCCTCACTTCCTAAAATTTTTGGACTTCCTTTTTTGAACCCCCAAAAGATTTCCGGGTAAACACTTTGGTGTTTGGAGGCCCTAAAAGGGCAGAACCCAAACAATTGAAGCTTTGTAGGGCCCCTTCCCCACAGTTACTACACATTGGCTCGGGTATGAAACCTAAGCCGGGCCCCGGTCCACCTACAGGTTGCGGGGCCCCTTATAAATAAAAGCCGTATAAAATTTTGGCCCCTTTTTATGGCAAAAAACCTAATACCTGTTAATCACAATAAGCTCATTATGTTTTTCTTGGGTATTTAAAACATGGGGCTCGTGATGAAAATTTTAAACCCCGCTCTCACGTAATATAATGGGGGGTTAAAACCCAAAGCAGGGGCCAAACTCACCCTCATAAGCGGGGTTTTGCCCGGTGTGGACCCCCTTTATCAAGGGCGTGACAAAACCCACCCCAAGGGGTTTCTATTAACAGAGCTTTATAAACCCGCGGCAAAATTTTTCCATTATTGAACCCCGCCCTTGCCAACTGCCCAAAACCAAATTAATTTCCCCTTAAAATAATCGGGGTTTGGGGTTTGCCCCTAAAAGTTTTCGGAAACCTGCCCCTCCCAACCCTCTCCCAAAAGAAGACCAAGGGAAATTAGGTGGGCCTAGGGGGGAAACCCTGATTTTTTTTTGGAGTGTGGTTAAAAAACCAAACCCGCTGGGGGCAAAAATTACCCAACCCTGCTCCTCCACCCGCAGCCCCTGGCTTTCGGTTTTCCACTTGGGCCTTTCCCCCCCCTTTGACTTCCGGGTAATTGACGGGGTTGACAAGGCAGGGCGGGACCCGACAATGCCACCTTTGGGGCCTTTGGTGACCTTGGGGCCCCCATTAAATTCCCCCTTTATCGCCGGGAAATTAAAGGGGTTGCCTCCACCCCCAAAATGGACACCATTTCGGCCCCTGATGAACGGGCCTTCCTTTGGGGTCAGGGGCCTGGAGGGGAATTAAATCCCCCCTTAAACGGGTCCCAAAATTTTAGGGGAATGGCAAAGGGCCTATTAACTCTTTAAGAATTAAAAAACCTTTTCCCCAAAACAAAAAAAAAACCAATAAAAGGAAAAACCCCCAGGGCCGCAAATAGGCGGGTAGGCTCCTCAGTAAAAAAAGGGGGGCCAATCGAGTTCCCCTTGGGCCCCCCTTAAATTTAAAAACCCCCTTCCGGGGAAAAGTTAAAGAGCCCCTAACCAACCCCAGATTAATTTTTTAATGAAATCCCCTTTGGGCGCCCGGGGGGAGAAAAGGGGAAAAGCGGGAAAGCCCCGGGCCTTTCCCCCTGTTTCCCCTGGGGGTCCAATTTGGCAAGCTTTAACAAGCCCAGAGGGGTTTGTGGCCAGTGGGTCTATAAATGGACTTTGCCAAAGGAGTCCTGGGGAAAAATCCCGGGGGATGGAAGATTTTTCCCAAACCAGGTTTTGTGGGTGCCACAACCCATAACCCTCTCCTACAAAGGGAAAAAGCCCGAATGGATTTTTTAAATTTCAAAAGGTTTTTCCTGGGCAAAAAAGGCGGATTAAATTTTAAAAAAAAAAAAAAAAAAAACCCCCCAGGGGGAAAAACCCGGGGGAAAAAATCGGAGACCCTGATTTACCCACCCAGTTTTGGGGGCCCAAGGCCCCACCCCACCACTGGAAAGGAAAACAGGGGGCTTAAAAAAAACGGGGGAGGGAAAAGGGAAGGGAAGAAAAATGGGGGAAAAAGATCTCGCGGGCCCCTCCCCCCCTAATTTTGGATATAAAGTTTAGGGGGAGTTTTCGAGGGTGGGGGAGTGGAAGGTTGATTTGTCAAAGGGCTTACAGGGGGAAAATTCAAAGGGAAAACAGAAGGGCAGGATCTGTTGTTTTAAATCAGTGGGGGAAGTTTTCCCTTCCCCCGGGCTTCACCATGCATCCTTTTATTGTGTGTTCTTTTCCCCTTTCCCCTTTCCATCCACCCAAATGCCCATCCATCCTTTCCATCCATCCACCCTACCCAATCCACTATCGGGTCCGTCATTTCCATCCACCCTTTTGCCGTCAGTCCACGTGAACCCACCCAGCTCGGGGGTAAATAAAGGGAAAACTGTTTTTATTTATTTTTAAACCCTTAATTGTTTGGCAAAAAAAGACCGGGGGAAAAACAGCTTAGGGACAGAAGGCTTTATTTAGGCTTATACTAAAAGGATGCGTTTTTTTATGGGGAATTTTTGGGGAAAAACAGAGAAAAAAGGGAAGGGGGGCCCAAAAGGGCACCAAAAGGGGGGGGAAAAACAGGGAGCTGAAGGCGGGTTTTACTCCCCTTTTTTCCCCTGTCATATTTCCCCTGGAATTAGCTCCGGGAATAAAAAACAAACCCACTTTAGAGAAAGGTTCCCCCCCCCCCCTTTAATCCTTCTAAAACCCCCAAAAAGGAATTTTTCCCCGGGGGTTTTTCCCCTTTCCCCTTAAAACCCCTGCCACTTTGAAAAAAAAAAAACCCCTTTAAGAGTTTAACAAATAAATTTTTGAGAAAAGTCAGAAAAAGGGGGGGAAAAGCAGAGGCCCCGGATGGTTAAAAAAACCCCGGAGGCCCCCAGGGCAAGGGTCCCCGCCCACAGGGGCTGGTCGGGGGGAGCAGGCCCCCAATTTTTTGGTGCCCCCCAAAAGCCTTGAATCCACAAAACAGCTTTGGTCCCAAAAGCAGAGTCGGGAATTAAAAAGTTTGTTCAGAAAAAAAAGGGGAAAAGGGGGCACTGCATCAAAAAAAAGATCTTCGAGGGGGGGGGAAAATTGTTCGCTAAAAACAGGGTCATGGGAATGGGAAAAGGGGGGAAATCTTTGCCCTCTTGTCCCCCAACTCTCACTGTAAAAAAATTTTTTTTTCCCTCCCCTCGGGAGTGCCCCCCAAAAAACTGCCAAAAAACCCAGTTAAAAACCCACCCCCGTTTCCCTGACAACCCACCCCATTTTCCCCCAAACCCCCCCGGTAAAAGGGTGTGGCTTATTCTCTGTTTTTCGTTTTTTTTTTTTAAAATTTTTTGCATTTTTCCCCCCCCTTAAAACCCGGTCTGGGGGATTTTTCCCCTTTTCCCTTTTTTGGGGGAAATGTTTCCTTTTAAAAATCTCCCTATCTTTGATTTTTTAAAAAATTTCGAAACCCCCCTTTGAAAAATTTTTTGGGGGAAATAAATGGGGAAAGGGAAAAAAAATTTTTTTTTTGGGGTGTATTTAGGGCATTTTGGTGAATGTTTTGTGTGTGTATGGGGGGTTCCCCCTTGGGGGGGGGCAAAATTTTGGGGGGGAAATCCCCCAAAAAGCACATGGGGAGGCCCGGGGGGAAAATTTTGGGGGGTTTTTTCCTTAGTTTTCCCCCCTTATTGTTGAAGAAACCCCCAAACTTGAGTTTGAGTTCAGGTCAAACAGATTTAAATTTAAAAAGGGGGCCTTAAAACGGGTGACGAAAACGGGTAAGTTTTTCCCCCAAAAAAACCCCGGGGCCCCCCAGTTTTTTGGAACCCAAACCCCCTTCGAAAACCCCCAAAAACGTAAACCCCCTCTCGGGGAAAAACCAAAACTTTTTTAAAAGGGGATCCCAAATTTGCCCTTTTTTGCGGGGGGGTTTGCCCCGGGCATGCTTGTGGACTGTTTTGACGACTAGATCAGAAGCCTTTTTGTCAGCTCCCTTTCTGTTTTAACCCCAAAAATTATGCTGAAGACATTCTCTCAATGCCCCCCGATTTTTCTCTTTTTGGGGGCCTTTTTTTAAAAAAGGGGGCTTGCCTGACCTAGCAGAAAAACCCCCCGGGGTCTGTGTCTTTGTCGCCCCCCTCGTGGGGGGGGACTAGTGATCTCCCCCTGCCGGTTTGTGTGTGGGGTGTGTGTGTGTTTTGGGGTGTGTGTGTGTGTGTGTGTGTGTGTGTGGGGGTGATCAGGCTTCCCCAAATTTTAAAGGGGGAAGCACCTTTTTGACTGACCCCCCCGGTTTCCCCCAAAACTCTCTTGTCTGCTCTCGAAACCCAATTTTTTGCTCTACCCCCTTCTCCCCCGTGCCTATCGCGGGAAAATTTTAAACCCCCCTTTTCCCTTTTAAAAACATGGTTTTTTTAAAAAACCCCCCCGACTGGGGGCCCAAACCAAAATTTTCCAAACTTATTTTCCCCCCTGGTTTTTCCCCATATACATACCTATGCTTTCCTTACCAATTGGTAGGGGAGTAAAGCTAAGTAAAAAAGAAAGTGTGCGATGTGCGTCAAATGCTGTGTGATTCTGAAAGGGCCAAAAAGCAGGTGCGGCACACCCCGTGCCCCGCAATTGGGTTTTCAAGGGGAGGATGTATTTAAGGCCAGTGTTGGTCCCGTCCCAAAAAAAAAAAAAAAATTGAGGAAAAATGTTAGTTTTTTTGTCTTTTTTTTAAAGTTTTTGCAAATAATTATTTTATATTGTGTAAAGTTTTAAATTTTTTCAACATAATTTTTTTTATTCTGATTTTTGGCCCATTTTGCGTGTTAATTGGAAATCAGGAAAAAAAAACCTAGATAATGAGAAAGTAGTAATTTTTTTTTCTTGACCCAATGGGGGACCCTTCCCCCTTATGGGCCCTTTTCCCTTTTTTTACATCTGAGCCTCCCTGCTGTTTTTTTTTTTTTTGAATTAAAAAGGGGTGAATAAAATAATAAAAATGTTTCAATTTATGTGTGCTGGGTAGAGGGTTTTTGTGCCGTGTGTTATTTTTTGTTCCTGTGAAGGGAAAAAATTTTTGGGAAAAACCCCAAGCACTTGGGGCCCGTGGTCCGGGGTTTCCCTTTTTCCCCCCTCCTTATAATGGGGTAATTTTCTTGTGGGATGGGCTTATATTTTGGCTAGGGGCAAGCCGTTGACTCCGGGCTTTTCCTTTTGGGCCTTTTCTGGGTAAGCAGGGGCCCCCCTCCCGTTTTTAATAGTTTTTAGACTTTAAACCTGGGGGCCTCCACTTGAAAATGAATATTTTTCCCATTAAAACCCCAAAAAATAGATTTTCCAAGAAAGGGATTAAAAAGTGGGCCCCAAGCCAAAAAGAAAATCTCACCGGGTCCCCTTTAAACACCAAGTGTTGGGTTAAAAAAAGCTTCGAGGTCGATGACATGCAGTTTCCTCTTTGCTAGGCCCCCTTTAAATTGATTTTTAAACTACAGCGGGGAAGGTTTGTTGTCTTTTTATCGTGGGGGCGGCTGGGGGGAGCTTTTTTAAAAAATTTTTTTTAGGAAAGTTTTTTCCAGCTTAAAGGTTTTTCCCTTTCCCCAGCCCCCCCAGGGACCTTTTGTGGACTTTTTTTTTTTCCCCCTCCCCCCGGGGTAACCCCCCTTTTAATTTTTTATTGAAAGCCCATACGCAAGCCTTTTCCGGCAGGCGGGAAACCGCCACAAGCTGCAAAAGTAACCCGGAAAGATCCCAGGGGGGGGCGGGGGAACCTTCCAAATTAAAAGCTGAAAAACTTTGGGGAAAAAACCCCATGCAGACCCTCCAGGAATTGGGGACAGAGAAGAAAATCAGTCTCTCTGCCTCCCCTTTGTTTCTCTGTCTCTCTGTCTCTTGTGGTTTTTTTTTTTTCCCCTTTTTTTGTTTTTCTGTTTTTCTGTTTTTTTTGCCCCCTGCCCTTTTTTTTTTTCTCTGTGTCTTTTTTATGTCTTTTGGGGGGTTATCTTGTCTCTCTTCCTTCTCTCCCCCCTTTTTCCCTTTTCCCACCCTTCCTTCCCCCTTCTTCCCCTCCCAGCCTTTGAAATTTCAAAATCTAAAAACCGTAGGCGGGCAATGTGATCCAGGTTTTTACAGTGAAGGGGCGAAAATTTAAGTAAAAGGCCGGGGTGGGTGTATTTAGGGCCCGGCTACAAAAGGGTTTCTGGCCCAAAGGGAAGCTGTTCTTTTGTTTTTTTCTGTCGGATGTTTTTCCATTTTCCAAGGGGGGGATGACATTTTTATGAAAAGGGATTAAATTTGATAGTAATCCCTTTTTAGAGAAAAAAGGGGGGTGGGGGTCTTCGGGACTCGTTTTTTTTAAGAAAAGAAGGCCTTTTTCTGAGCTTGTAACCAGGAATTTGTAGTATTTTATTGAATTGTCCCAAAAACCTTTAAAATAGATTTTTTGGTTTATGTTAGAAAATGAGGGCATAATTTTACAGTTGTTTGGACCCCCCGTCGGCCACACTATCCAGGTTTGGGGAGAGAAAGAAAAGGGGGGGGAGGAGGGGGGGGGGAAAGGAGGGGGGAAAGGGAGGGGGGGGGGAAAAGAGGGGAAAAGAAAAGAGGGGAGAGAGGAGAAGAGAAGAGGGGGTTTTAAAAGGGTTTTAAATTTATTTTTTTTTGCCCTTTTCCAAAAACCCTTTTATTTCCCCAAAACAGTATTTTTGTAAAGCAAGTGTCTTAAACCAAATGGGGGCCCCCCACCCTCTAAACAACCCCAAAATCCCAAAACCCCATTCCCCAGGGAACCCCCCTTCCCCTTCTTTAAAAAATTACCCATTAAAAAAGATTCAAATTTTTTTTTCTTCCCTAACCCCCCCCATTTTAAAACCCCAAACCCCCCAACCCCTTTGGGCCTTTCTTGGGTCTCTTCACTCCTCCCATTTTTTTAAAATTCATTTTAAACCCCCTTTTTTCCTTTTTCCCTCTTTTAAAATTTTTTAAAAAATTTTTATCTGTTAAAATTTTTTCCTTTTAAAATATCATTCACAAAAAAACCCCCCAACCCCCCCCTTTTTTCCCCCCCCCTTCCCATCTAAAAACACCCCAAATTTTAATACCAAACCCCTCCCCCCCCCTTTTAAACCCACTTCAATTCATTACCAACCCCTACCCACCCCCAAAAACCAATTTTCCCAAAGACTTCCCCCAAGCCCCCTTCCCCCCACTTCCAAGGGGAACCAAATTTTCCCAACCTCCCCCCCCCCTTTCCTCTTTTAAAATTTTTTTAAAAATTGCCCCCTCTCTTTTTTAATCCATTTAAAACCCCAAACCCTTAATTATTTAACCCCCAGGGGAAAAGGGGCCCTTTCCCCCCCCAAAATGTTGGCTTATCCAACCCCCCTTTCCCAAAATTTTAAAATTTAAAAAATCCCAAAAAAAAAAATTGGGTTTTTTAATTTAATTTTAAAAAAAAAAGGGATCCCCCCTTACCCCAAGGCCTATATTTTTAAAAACATGGCCTTAGGGTTTTAAAAGGGGGAAAATTTGGTTTCCCCCAAAAGGAAATTGGAAAAAAAGGGGCCCCCCCCCTTACCAAATTTTTTATTTTTCCTAAAAAATTGGCCTCCCCTTTAAAAACAGGTTTAAAAAGATTTGAGTATTTTTGTTTAAGAAAAATTTTCCCCAAAAGGAAAAATTATGTAAAACCTTTTTTTGGTTTTGGTTTTGGTTGGGGGGAAAAAGGGAAAGGCTGGAAAATAAGGGAAAAAGGGAAAGGGGGGGCAGGTTTGGGGGGCCCCAAAGTAAAAGGTGGAGGGGAAAATTTTTTAAAAGCCCGGTTTGTGCCCCGGAAAAGGGGTTAGTGCTTTTGCATACCCCCTTTTATGCCCGGGTTTTTAGGTTCTGGGGAAAAAGGGGCCCCTTTCCCGGGTCCGGGCCCCCCCAAATTTACCCCTTCCCAGGAAAAGGTTGCAATTTCCTCTAATATGTTCTTTGATCTTAGAGGACTTTTTAGCTTTTTTCTCCCAGGGGGGGAAAATAAGGGTTTTTAAGCTTTTTTTCCATCCAAAAAGAAGAAATTTTTTGTTTTATTGCCCCAAGGGGATAAAAAAAAAATTTAAAAGGGTTTGGATCAAAATATGCCCGAGCTGGGCTTTTGTTTTTGTGTGTGTGGGTTTTATGTGTGTGTTTTTATGTCATGTGGGTTAAATTATGTGTTTCACTTGTTGTTGGGGCAAAGCGTGTGTTTTGTGTTTTTGTGTTATATAAAGTTGGTAAAGTATTTCCCCCCCGGTTTATGGGAGGTCTTTGTGCCCCATGTGTAACTCCCCAGATTTCCTTTTTTTTTTCAAAAATTTCCCGTACTGGGATACCCGTAATTTTACCCTTCCCTGCTATTTGGGGGTAAAGGGATAAGGTTCCCAAAAACGATTTTTTATAACTTAAGGGGATTTTTTTTCCCAAAGGTGCCATTTTCCCAAACCCAAAACATCTTAAAAAAAAACAAGCCAAAAAAAAAAACCGAAAAAAACTGTTGCTTTTTTTTATTTTATTTATATTTAAATGTACCTGCCTAAGTTTATTTGGGAGTGCCCCAAAAGGCCCAAGGGGTAACAGATAAACCCTGGGGGGAAGTTTTGGAGTTGCAAGGTAAATTTGAGGTTTCTATATGAATGTAGGAACCAAATCCATGTAACTGTGAAAACAGTAGGCTCTCTTAACCACTGAGCCATCCCCCTTACCCCCCTCCCCCCCCCAGATCTTTTTACGGAGAAAAGTAGACACAGTGGTTGACATAGTGACAGAAGATGAAGTTTGGGGAAGTCCAGGATTAAACTCAGTTGAGCATCTCCATTTTCACTTAGAAATACTTCATAATTTAGGCCGTAAACTTAGGCCCTTTCTGAACAGGCAAGCTGGGACTGGGCAGCCTGTGTTTCTCCCCCAAAAAGCAAATCTATTGTTCATTAACAGTCCTGTGCCATTCCCTAAGCAGGGTGGAGTTGGGGGTAGCTGTGTGGAATTCAGAGGCAGGAGGGATGCCTAATGAACACCTGTTTTGCCTTCCAGAGCCCCTGGGGGGATCCTGTGTAAAGAAGGCCCCCCAGGGGTCAGGGTAGCTCTTTGCTTTATAGAGGAGCAATTATTGTGTTGTCTGTCAAAGCTTCATGGGCATCATTCAAGTCCCTGGGAAGAAAAATTTCCTCCCAAACTCTTTAGCAGGCCATAACTTTTTTGGTGCCTCACTTAGATCAGGTTCTATTTGAGGACATGGAAGAGACCATTGGAAAATAAAAAGAAGCGATCAAGAGAAGAAAATATAAGAGGCAGGCGGGGGTGGGGGGGAGCTAAGAAGGTTTAAAAAGGTTCCCAAGAAGAACTTCATCCCCAAGGGGGAATCTCTTGGAAAGATTTGCAGAGGAGAGATTTTGAGAGGACCCTAACGCAAAGATCGGGAAAAGGGGGATCCTTTCTTGCACATAACAATGCAGGTGTCTCTGGAGGGGGTTATGATCTGATTGAAACCCAGCAACATTCACTAATGGAACTCATTTATTAAAAGTGGAGCTAGGGCCACAGTATGCATTGTGAGGTCAGTGACAACTCATGGGGGGTCTATTTTTTCCTTTTTATCACATGAATCCCGGATCAAACTCAGGTCATGAGGTTTAGTGGCAAGCATCTTACCACTGGGGCCATCCTTTACATCGCTGCCTCGGGCCCCTATCTAGCTTTTTGGGGTGGGGCAGCATGAGTAGCAGCTCTTGCTTAATGTCTACCTGGTAAGAGTGTCTATACATCCTCTATGCCTGTGGTCTGCTTCCATGCGGGCTGGGCTGACACTAAATACTCAACCCATTCATCTGTCTCACTTTCCCAATAAAAACCTTTATTAAATGGGACTGGGGAAATCCCAAAAATTTGTTAAGTTTTTGCCTGAGATACGAAGCCTGAGTGGGATTCCCCTGAACCATTGAAGGGTGAGAGATTGTTGTTCTGGTTTGGTGTGTGTGTGTGTGTGTGTGTGTGTTGTGTGTGTGTGTGTTCTTTAAAGTGGGTCATGGTGGCACGACTTGTAATCTTGTGGTAGGGGGACAGAGATGGGTGCTCTTCCCCATGGAGAAAAGGGCCCTTTCCCTTCATATTGGAGAAGGGGTCAAGCCTATTCTTCTTATCAGTCTGCAAAAAGAAAATGGCTTCAATGTGTCCCCGCCACAGTATACAGGGCTCCATGGGGAGGCTAATCATGAGGGCCCCTAGGGTAACAGGGGAGGAGCACTGTCAGAACCTGCTGTGCGAATCCACACAGGATGACCTCATGCACTCCCCCCCCTCCCCAGGAATCCGACAGCCCAATGGTGCTAACGCACTGAGTGAGGAGGACACAGGGTTACAAGGACAAGCTCTTCCTCACTCAGATACTCAAGTGGTCTCCACCCGGCTTTCCGAGAAGTGAATCCCAGCCCTCCCTGGCCAGAAAGAAGGGGCTGATGTGCCATCATTCCTACACTCCTGAATGGCCTTTCTTGTCTCACTGCTGGGGACACTCCTAAAGAATGGAACTCCCTCCACAATAGGTTCTGGGACCCCCGTCCCTGGCACGTAGTGGGTGGACACATTTGCAGCCAAAGCGGGACACACTGCCTGTAGCTGTGCATGAGAGTAGGCAAGTCCCCACAACTCAGTGGACAACGTGCACCTTGCTTGCAATAAAAACAAGAAATCCCCTGGCAATCAGGCATACTGGTATATACCTATAATGCTAATGTTTCTTGGATAGAAAAAGAGTCTTCTTTAGGGAGGATTCTTAGTCTTATTTAAAAGATTTTCAAAACAGACTCAAGGGATTCAGGGATGATTCATAGAAATTTGAGAGAAAAATAACAGGACAGAGTATGCTGGAAAATTTTGGGAGCTTGCCAGAAATATAGGAAAATGAGGGTGGGTAGGGGCAATGCTTTTAGGTCAAACATGAAGATCAGAAAGTGTTGGGAAAGTCCGTGTAAGAGAGAAAGGCAGGTGAAAGCCCGTGTAGGGAGAGATGCGCAGGCTGAAGCCCGTGTCGGGAGGCATGCGCAGGCTGAAGGCCCGTGTAGGAGCTGCAGCTAGGCCGTGAGGAGCTCCAGGTAAGGCCCGTGTCAGGGAAAGCATGGCAGGCGAAGGCCCGTGTCAGGGAGCATGCGGGTGAAGGCCTGAGGGAGATGCGCAGGCTGAAGCCGTGTTTGAAGGGAAGGGCAAAGGACTACACCAGGGATACTGGCTAGAAAAAAAGCATCTTATTTAGAAGGGAAGAACTCCAAGTGAGAGGAGCTAGGAACGGAGGAAGGAGCCGAACCATGGGCCTGGGACCCTGCACCTTTACAGGTATTTACATAGCACCCACCTCCCATTTGTATTTTGTGCATGCTTGGTATTTGGATGAAGCCTAGTGGGAAACGTTTCCAGCCTTCTTCATACTGACTTCTTTCTATGTTATCTTGATAGTTCAGGTCTCTGCTCTCCAGTCACACAAGCGTTTGGGAAGGCTATGGTAGGGGGATTCCAAGTTGGGGTCATTCTGGGCTTCGGTGGAGCTACAAAGTTAAAACCCTGTCTCAAAAGGACACAAGTAAATAAAAAATAAATAAAAACCCTAGACAGAGAATGACTGACTTTGCCTTCAGACACCAGTCTGATTTCTCCTAAAGTACAAGGAAGAGCCATGGTTGCTTTTGATGTTTTAATTTATATATTTTTTAATGGAATTAACTTAGAAGTGGTGATTCCTTTGATTTTTAATGGTGCCCTGTGGGAATAACAGCTTTGGGGGAAGAGTCCATTGGATGAGTCAAAGCCAGTTCACTGCTGACAAGTAATGCAGGGTTGTGCTCACCTGCCTTGTGCACAGGGTGACATCAGAACCAGTTTCCGAAGGGACTCAGGCCCCAAATCACTCCCAAAGCAGACAGCCACCAGATCCCTACTTCCTATGCTCAGGTTGTCCAGGGTGGGTGGTGTAGAACAGATCTTTGGGGATCCCAATCTGGAGAGAGGTGCTTCCTGTGACTGCCAAACATAGAACAAAGATGGGGTCTTGAAACTGACAGAACCATGTCTCTTGAAATTCCTTAGGTGGGAGCATCGGTTGCAGCCCCTTGTAGCTTGTGGTAGAGCTAGCATGGCTTGACCTCTGTGCCTTCATGTTTCCAGCCTCTGTCTTCATGCCTTGTT
Source organism: Mastomys natalensis (assembly GCA_021653895.1). Lineage (NCBI taxonomy): Eukaryota > Metazoa > Chordata > Mammalia > Rodentia > Muridae > Mastomys > Mastomys natalensis. The sequence continues at coordinate 39,779 of JAJTUV010003441.1, read as the reverse complement.
CTATGGATGCTTATGTTAAAAGTATGTCTTAAAAGGAAATGTATAATGGTATTCAGGCCTGTATTTCTTTCCAGAGCCTTAACTGTAGGTCTGGGGAGATGACTCTCTCTCCATGGATAAAGTGCTCCATGCATAGTCATGAGGGCCTGAGTTCAGATCATCAGCATCCTTGTAAAAGTCAAAGTCAGTAGTGTGCATCTGTTATTCCCACTTTAAGGGAAAGGATACAGAAGGCAGATCCATAGAGTTCATTGGACAGCTAGTATGGCTAATCAGTGAGCTCCAGGCTCAGCCAGAGAATCTGTCGCCAAAGAACTAGAGTGGCTGGAGAGGTGGCACAGAGGGCAAGGCCATTTGCTGCTCTTGCAGAGGACAGAGTTCAGTTGTCATGTGTCTGACAATTGCCTGCAACTCCAGTTCAGGGCATCTGTGCACTCTTCCGGCCTCCACAGGCACTGTGTGTACACAGTGTGCATACAAATGAGCTGGCATAGAGGCAGGCGGATTTTGAGTTCCAGGCCACCTGGTCTACAGAGTGAGTTGCAGGACAGCCAGGGCTACACCGAGAAACCCTGTCTCAAAAAAACCTAAAAAAAAAAAAAAAAAAAAAATTAACAAATGAGCTGGCATACACACAAACACATAAAATACATCTCTGAAAAGAAGCTTGAGCTGGAGAGTGATTGATTGAGGACTTTGCTGTTGACCTCTGTTCTCTACAGATACATGCATACACAACACACATGCTCCCACACATATGAGAGCTCAATCATATACACCCCGCCCACCCTAGAGTACCTAATCTTTTTGGCAGTGTAAAGTACAGGGTACAATAAAACTGTGTCACATATAACCCACCACGTAGAAAATCAGCCATGAGATGGGAGAATGAGACACATGTGGAAAAATCTACAGAAAGGGATTCCTTGAGAATATGGGCTTTGGGTAGGAAGTAGATTCTGAAAGGGAACTGGGCAAGGGTGGGATTGACTAGGAAAACTGGGACTCTGTCATTGTGTGGTCTTAACTGCATTTAGGCCTGGTGACATATTATTTTACATATAATGTGTGTGTGTGTGGTGTGTGTGTGTATACATATATGTAGTCGTTATATTATAGTCATTTCATATATATAATGTCATTTATGTCATATATAAATATATTGTGTGTATAGTATGTGCACTTTATAAGTACAGTAATGAAGAACTGAAATAATAATGGACTGAAACAATACTCACTTCATCCTGTACACTGTGGTTTAGGTAACCATTTAACCCTTGTGACAGCCTGTGACATGGGTATAGTCATTATCATCATTTCACAAATGAAGAAACTAAGGTGCAGGGGGATTAAGCAACTTGCTCCAGATTGTTTACGAAAGATGAGATATGTTGATAGACAAGATTTACTAACTCGAGAGAGTTTTTGAATGAACATGCACAACCTCTGGGAGGGCTGAGTAGCTTGTGGGAGAGGAAGCAGTTTGATTTGATCATAGCATGAAGAATATTCTAGAGTCTTTCGTGCTATTGAATCCACCCCATCATTGACAGATGAGAAGGCAGAAGGCAAAGGTTTATCATTTGTCCATGGTTGTCTGTCTGGAAGCGAGTGCCTGTCAAGCCCAAAGTGGGTACTGTGGACAATCGATTTCCAGACAGATCATGGTTGTGTGACAGTGCCTAGAGTCCTTACAGCTTTAGGCACCTATGCTTTGTGTGTGTGCGCCTGCGTGAATGTGGAGATGCACATGCAGGATGCATGCACACACATGTGGGGCCAGAGGTTGACTACTGACTGTCTTCCTCAGTTGCTCCCGACCATAATTTTGCTGTAGGATCTTTCTCTAATCTGGAGCTCACCAATCTGGCTGAACTGTCTGAAGGCAAGCCCAGGGTGAGTCTACCTCCCCAGCACCAGGGTTAAAGGTACATGCTGCATGTCTAGCCTTTTACATGGATGCCAGAAATCCAAAGCAGGGTCCCATGCTTGTGTAGCAAGCACTTTACCAAGTGAGCTTTTCCCAGCCTCTGGTGCTATTTTGATCATGGTGGCAACTTAGTCTCCTGGAAGAAGCAGGGTAGTGCAGGAAGTACACAGGCCCTAAACTGATACCTTAGACAAAATATAGTCAATATGCCCATGAGCACCCATGGGATCCAGCACCCTCCTAACCTCACATGAGTCTGCATGGTGAATTCACAGCAACAAAGACCCGCTGCTCCCCCAACCTCTAACACACAGTAGCCGTGCAGCGGTCCAAGCTTAGTTCTGGAAAGTGGCATTTTTAGCACTGTGGTGCCTCTAATGTGCCAATCATCTGAGGAGGACATTTGCAAGGAAAGTCATTTTCAGATATAAGGAGGGAAGGCAGGGAAATCCTTTGAGTTAAAAGGGTAGAGAAGCCAGTGAGAGAAAACAGTTAAATACAGGCTGAGAGAAAGCCCATCTTTAGCTCACTGGCACCCCCACCAGCAAGGCCAGTGACCCTGAAGAAACTGGCTAGCTCACCAAAGACACACAGGGCTTGCTTTGCCCTTGATGCCTTCAGGCCTCTACCCTGTTTGTCCCATCAAACTCCATGGGGCTACAGGCCTCTTTTCTGGCCTCTCTCCCAGCCAGATCACTGCAAGGCTCCACAAATGTTTACAGCACCAGTAATTGGCAAATTGCAATCAGCAGGATTCTATAAACATCCCTTCTGAGTACAGAACAGCCAAAGAGCTTTCTGCCTACCAGGCAACTCACTCCAAAGGAGCTTAAGAAACTTTCAGAATGCTGTGGTTCCTCAGTCACCGTCATGTCAAGGTGGAATACTGTCTTCCTCAGCAAGATTGCAGAAATTAAGACGTTGATGCTGTCGATGGCCCAGACCTTATGGAGGTGCAGTGGCAGAGTCAGACATGATGCACTATTGTACGGCAATAACAAACGACCTCACAGTCTCAGCAGAGCAGTGAGGGTACTGCACTTCAGGTGCTGGGTGCTGCTCTGCCTCTTAGGGATGGAAGCAGAAGCGGGTTGTTGTCACCTTGAAACACGTGTGGGGTTCTATGAAGATTTAAGATAAACAGTTATAACCTCAATGTCTTCTAGAATCTTCTGTTATCTCCCCATCACTGATCTGATCCCTCTACTTTTAACTTTTATTGTATTTTGTGTGTGTGTTTATGTGTATAGATACATGTGTGTGTGCACAGGTACAAGTGCATTTAAAGCCTGAAGATCAACTTCCCATGTCACCCCTTGGGCACCTTCCACATTTTTTTTTTTTTGAGACATAGTATCCCACATGGACTTGGAGCTGGTCATATAGTCTAGCCTGGCTGGCCTTGAACCATAAGGATCTGCCTGTCTTTGTCCCCTGAGGCTGGATTATAAGCAGGCACCACCAACACTACCTCTACCCCTCCATTTTCATGTGGCTACTCTTTTCTACTTTAACAGGAGAGAGGTTAGTTCATTACATACAGGATGTTGGGGTCTATTTTCCTTGCTGTGCTTCCACTGGTTAATGTGATTCTTTTTATTGTTAGTTATCTGACAATGTCATACAACTATATAATGCATTCTGGCTACTCACCCCACACACTTTTTAACTTGCCTTCTGGAAACTAAACTCAGACGCTCATGGCTTGTGGGACAGGCAAGTACCTCACAGGCTCTGGGTCTCCCCAGCCTGCTCCCTCTGTTTTTAAATTGTGGGTGCCCCACAGTGGGACGTTCTTCCCTTTGGTCTGCAATGCTATCCATGAAAAGCAGTTGATGGTTCTCCATATTCCAGCAGATATTCACCCACAAGGATGTGAGTCATATAACAGAGGTCACCAGAGAGAGGCTGGTTTGTCATCCGCTCCCCGCCATGCTGTGGCTGCTCAGGCTGTTCAGTTGCATGGTGATAATAAGAAGTCCCTACAAGGCTCCCAAAGGGCAACCATAGTTCATTTTGTCAAGTCTTCTCAATAGCTTTGAGGCTTGCAAATCAGAGGAAGAGTCACATTAGCTAAGTGCACAGCGATGATGTATAGATCTGTAATGTCAGGGTGCTGGTTCAAACTAAGCATTATAGCCCTCACCCAGACAGTTCCTTGAGGACACATGATGCTTGACCTCTTACCTAGAAAGTAGTAAAATCAGCCCAGGCAGGATGCAGAGGAAGATTACCATTTTGAGGAAGGCTAGGGCTTTTATTTGTTACTTTTTAAATTGAGGTAAATACATATAAATTTACCATGTTAACTATTTGGTATATATACACTTCAGGGATGTTAACTATATGCACAGTGTTATTGAAGAATCACTATTGTTTCCACAATGTTGCTAGAATCTGAAGCAGAAATTCTGTAGCCATCAAATTGTAACTCCAATCCCTCCAATCTCATCTTCTCCAATCCCTGGTGACCCCCGTGAAATCACATGATCTTAGCTACTTATACAAGTGAGATATAGTAACATTCATCTTCTTTTTAATATGGCTTCTTTCGGTTAGCCTGGCTTCAGTGTTCATTCATGTAGCATGTATCTAAATTTTGTTCCTCTTCAAGGCTAAATAGTATTCCATTGTATGTATCCTGACTTTGTTTTGAGTTCTGGTTTGTTAAGACAGAGAACAGCCTGTATGCTATCTCTAAGTCTTGGTTGGTGGTCCTCTCTCATTTAGATAATGATAGCACAGTTCCATGTGTCTATTTCTGTCGTTTCAAGGGCCTTAACCGTGTGAAAGACACAAGTGTTCAATGCTATTCAGCATGGCCCCTGCGCTCCACATGTCCCGTAGCTCCCTTCCTGCACACTGTATTTTCTCCTAACCATTTCTACACTTAAATGAGTACCTTTATCCTACTGAATACACACACACACACACACACACACACACACACACACACACATCCAACTGTATTTGTTACTTTTGTTGCTGTGATAAAATACTCTGTCCAGAAAAAAAGAAATTAGAGAAGAGTTTATTTAGAGAAGAGTTTATTTGGGCTTTCAGTCCATCATGGTGGGGAAGGCATAACAGCAGTCATGAAGCAGAGAGATCACATTTCATTCACACGAAGGAAGCAAAGAGAGGGACCAGGAAATGGCTATAAAACCTTAAAGCCTACCTTCAGTGCTGTGTGCCTCCAGCAAGGCTCCACTTTCTAAAAGTTCCAAAACCTTCCCAAATAGTACCACCAGCTGAAGACCCAGTGTTCACATATAAGCATCTATGGGAACATTTCTCATTCAGATCACCACACTGAGCAAGGGTCTCTGGATGTCTTTGAAATGTTATTCCCAGAGAGAGAAATCTCACGGCTGTCCTTTCCATGGGTGTGTTGGTTACCCCTCCATAGTTTACAAGAACCCACAGTAAGTACCCTTTAGTCATACCTCATTTTCTAATGTCAGATTGACCCAGTGAGACTGACCAGCCCTCCTTCCCCTTCTCCCCCCTCATCAGATTTGAACTCAAGTGACTTTCTTCCCCCACCCACTAGACTTGACTTCAAATGACTTTTAACATTTGCAAAAATCCAAATCCATTCTGAGTGCTGGAGGAGTCTTGCTGGCAAGGATGCTAATTCTAACACATGCTCCCAGGGCAAGTCAAAAAGATAATCCTAAATAGAAGAAAATGATATTAAGATATGTTCTTGCTGTGTAGCCCAGGCTAGCCTTGAATCCCCTATTCCTCCTTACTGTAACCTCCCAAGTGTTGGGGTTTCAGGTGTGTAACCCAGTGCCCAGGAACAGCAAGCATCACGGATATATCGTGGCCACTTTGAAAAAGATGGCAGTCATTCTGATGGATAAATGGTAATCCACTGCATTATAAAAGCAGTGAATTTGCGGTGTCACAGCAACCCATAAAATTAAATGCAGCCCAACATCTTCTGGGAGGAACAGCAGTGTGCACAGCCAAGCACATCTCATAGCACGCACTCAAGTTGGGAACTCAAATCTTACAGCGTCTTTCATAGTTCATTTGCAAAGCTCTGAGATGCGCCACAAGCATCCTTCCATGTTCCCGTGGTAGACCTCTTCCTGTCAACAAAGAAAGGTTTGACATCCAACCTTGAGTTTTCTATTGGTTTAAGCTCAGGTTGTATAGTGTGTCAGGAATGGAAGCAGAGAGCACTGGATGCTGTTGGTACGTCAAGGTGGGATTGATTTCCCATCAGTCTCTCATGTCCAAAGAAGGAAGTGTTACCATTGCTTCAAACCCATGTGGTTCTAAGTGGTTTTCATTTCTGAGCTGCTGATCACTGATGGGGGAGGAGGCAGAAACAACTGCCTGATCTCTGGGCCTGTGTCTGCGCTGCATAATGGACAATCTCGGGATTATGAGGTTAAATGATGTGTAAAAAGTGCTTAGCACATTGCCTACCACACAGAGAAGACACACAGTTCCTGACCCACCATGCAGGTCAGTGTAGGGATGTTAGACTTGGCAATGGTACAAATGTAGTCTTTGTTCAGTAAAACTTGTGCTTTGAATTCTGCATCTGGATCGTTTCCCTGGGTCAGGCTATGTGCTACAATCTCCTCTAAGGATGCCTAGAGCCAGAGCCCCCAATTATCCATGTGATCACCAGGCAGAAACAGCCACACTGGGGCAGGTGTGTTTAACCTTTCAATGTAGCAAGGCAAGGTTGTCATGCACCAAGTCCATGCTTCAGAAACTTGCAAGTTAGTTACAAACATAAAGCTCATGGCGTTACGTAAGTTTGCCGTTTTGTCTTGGGCTGCATTCCGGATATCCTGGAGTTCACACCTGTAGCCATGTGTCCCTAACTCTGGTATTCATATTCAATCTATTTGGGCTTAACAACATTTTCTGATTACACTGGGTTTATCAGAAAGTAACCTTATCCTAAGAATAGGAGGGTCTGCCTATGTTTACTAAATAGACCAATTAATCAAGAGAGCTTCCTGTCAGAGCAGCATAAGGTGAGGAAGGAAAGTCACCAGGCTGGACAGCCCCACTAAAGAGCAAAAGTGCCGTTTGCTGACAGAACCAACCTTACAGAGCCTCCATCTGCTGCCTAGACCTTCCACTTGGCTATTTTATACAGCAGTATCCTAATGGTCTATTTCTTTCAGTCTTTCTCTATTTCTCTGTCTTCCTCTCTCCCTCTCCGCTTCCTCTCTCTTTGTGCCTCATGTAGCCCAGGCTAGCCTCAAACTTGGTATATAACAGAAGATGATCATGAAGATCCTCCTGCCTCTGTTTCTCGTGGAATACCATGAAGTATGCATGCACCATGACAACCAGTTTTATGCTGTTCCGATAATTAAACACAGGGCTTTGTGCACGCCAGACAAAAACTTTCCTTCCAAAATGATTTTACAAAAGTCATTTGTGTCTATGTAGTGTGCCTGAGTTCTCAGATATTTCACTGAGAACATGCTAGAGATCTAAGGTGATGGCGTGATTTAGCAAAAGTCTCTGGTTAGTTAATCTTCCCCCCTCTGTGTTCTTCTTCCAGCCTAAGCTTTTGGCCAAGGAGCTTCTTGACCTCGTGGCATCTCATTTCAACCTGAAGGAGAAGGAATACTTTGGAATAGCATTCACAGATGAGACGTAAGTGCTGTCCAAAGTCCACAGACCCCAAACAAAAGACCAGGATGTGAAATTACCCTCTCTCAGCTGTGCACAGCAAAATCGGCTGCAGGCCACTTGGGTCCCATGGGGGCTGCAGGGTCAGTCCAAGTTCACCATCTGAATTTCAAAAGCCGGTGACCATGCCTGGAGTGGCCAAAGGATATAATTAGATAGATGCTAATATTATGAAATTATTAAGTCAATGTTCTTATAACCAAGCAGATTTGTGTTCAGATGAATGTCTGAAATGTTTATTTTTTTTTTAAAGTAGATCTGTGTGGGTTTAGTCTTCATTAAGGTTAAATGAAAACTTCTGGAAAGTAAATGTTTCTCTCCAATGTTGGATTAACAATAACAGGAAGTGGACTTGATGATAAATTCAGGGTGAGAGATGATCTGGGCGGTTTCACATTCTAAGCTGAAATAGAAGACAGAATCAAAGTTCATATTGCCCAGCTGATGTACAACTGTGTTTGCTCTCAGCAGCCTTCCAGTTTGGTCTGTACTATCATGTTTTACAATAAAGGAAGGGATAGGTTCCCTACATGATTTTTTTTCTCTTACTATACCGCTACTAAAGAGTTCAGTGAAGATCAGCCCAGATTCTTAGATAACAATAAACTAAGGACTGGGAGTGCAATCGAGGGGTGAAGCACTTTCCCAGGCATGTGTGGCCCTTGGTTCCAATGGAACTGGGTGACAAATGTCTAAGGATCATCAGTAGTTCCTCAGTACAAAGAATTGAAGTGAGTGCCCAGGCTGGAAGTCTATTAAACAGATGCCGGCTTGGGTACTTTATAAGATTTCTGGGTCCTCCCATTTTCCCCTATCGTATATGCCTAGACATCCTGCCCCTATGTCTTCCTGCAATTTCTCCTCTCAATGTTTCCTGGGAACAAGAAATAACTATCTCAGAGAGCCTGCTCTCACTTTCCCTGTCTGCTCACGTTCTTCAAACTCTGCTTCCCAAGCCCCTGCCCCAGGAAACAAAACAAAACAAAACAATAACCTACTTTAAACAAATATTCCCTAAATCTCTTCTGTCTGTGTCCATGTCCACACACCCCTCCACATCTTTAGAATCATCGGCCCAATTTCCTAAAATGCTCATATGCCTAGGTGAAGTTACTGGCTGGGAAGGCCAGTATAGTCAAGCCCAGACCCCAGGGGTGAGGTGGGACCATTGAGGTAGGATGGATTCTGAAACAAGAGTAGGCAGCTTCTGTGTTGGTCAGTAGGAGAGCAACCTTGTGCATCTGTACTTGGCTGTGGCTAATCTTGGAGATCTGTGAGTTCACGAGATACCCACACATAAAGCACAAGGCTCTAACTTCAATCCCCAGAATTTAGGTTGAAAAATAAAAGCCAAATTTGGTCGACTACACGTGTAATCCCAGCATAAGGAAGGTAAAAGTATACTGGAAATTCCAACCAGCCAAGAATCAGCCATGAACTCAGAGAGACAGGAAAGCTCCTCTTTGTTTAGGTGTGGGCAGGACCCCAGGCTGATGCTTTGGGAAGGTCTGGCAGTCCCCCACAATTTCTTACAGCTTTTAAAGGTCAGGTGACAGTGTGGCCACCTGAGGATAGTCTCTGAGTCCCACGCCCACCAAAAGGAATATCTGTCACAGTTGGGCATGCTCACAGCAACAGAAATTGCAGGCGTGAATATTTTACAGGTAGATATTTTGAAGCTAGCAATAAAAGCATACAAACATTTGAAATCAGAATAAAAAAAGATCCTTTCTTGTTAGGCATAGTGGCACATGCCTTTAATCTCAGCACTCAGGAGGCAGAGGTGGGAGGATCCTTCTGAGTTCTAAGACAGCCAGTGCTATGTAGAGAGGCCCTGTCTCAAAAACCAAACCAACCAAACAAAACTAACAATAGTTATTTCTTATGAAACAGGACCTACTGTATAACCCTAAGGCACTCTGGCAAGTTTTTACCTTCCCTGGATACAGAATGTGATCAGGTTGGCAGAAACCAGCGTTCTTAACTAAAATTTTAACTCGTTTTAATTCTGCATACTCCTATGGTTTTTAGGCAAAGATTTCCAGCAGGCTATCATAGAATAAAGTAATAATTTGATTTTTTGTAGGCTGTATATATAAGCCTACAAAATATATGTTCATATCATCTCCTCTTCAGAGACAAACCAACCTCTTGGGCTCACTGTCTATCCAGCTTAACTATTTGGCAGTGAGAAACCTTATCTCAAAGAAATATGGTGGGGGACTGGAGAAATAGCTCAGCAGTTGAGAGTGTTTGCTGTTCTTCCAGAGGACCTAAGCTTGGTTCTCAGCACCCACAGAGGGGGACTGACATCCATCAGTAACTGCAGCTGCAGGAGACGATCCGGTCTCTGCAGACATCCACACATACATGCACACATAAAAGTAATACATAAAGAAATTCAACTTTCCAAAAGGAAGAAGAAAGGTGAGCAGTGGCTGAGTAACGAGACAACAAAACCAGAGCTATCCTCTGACTCACACACACACAGACACACAGACACAGACACACACACACACGTACACACAGACACACACACATGCATGCACACAACACAGACACACATGCACATGCACACCTGTACACACACATGTGCACCCCACAAGCAAGTGACATTTGGGGCAGTGGTGTAGATAGAAGCAGTGGCAAGTCCAAAGCACCCGCCCCTTACTTACAAAAGGAGCGAGGTCAGCCCTGGGGCTGGAGCCCATAGGACACTGGGGTAGAAGGCAGGAATGCTGGTTGGTCAAGAAGGACCTGCACCTGCAGGCCAGGAGAGGTGCAGACAGAAAAGCCTCTGGCAGGTAATAAAGAAGAAATGCTTCAAACAAGTGCACATATAGAAAAACTGACTTTTATGAACACAATCGTTCACTCTCCCTCTCTGTTGAGAAGCCCCAGAAGCCCCCTAATCACTCTCCATGCCGTCCTCACTGATTGTAAGGAAACCATAAGTCTAAATTAATCATAGTCCCATTGTTCCCATTTCCCAAGTTAGTTTACTCCATTCAAGAAGACTGTGAACTCTGGACACTCCCAGTTAGACTTCCCGTCGGAGTCATGTTATCTTAGGCCAGAGAGGAAGAAGGCTGTGTGCTGAGGATGACAGACCACAGCCCTGATAGCCAAGAGCAATTGATTGGCTGGATGAAAAGGGGAGAGGCGAGTATAAAAGCCACACCTCCGAGGCAGGAGGGGCACACCCTAGAGTCTAATGAGCATCCTATAGGCCTATGTAGTTGGGAGCTGAGCTCTCTGGATTCTCTGTTGGCCTGAGAGCCTACCTGGATGACTGTGCATTCATTCATGTATGCATGTGTACAGAGGCCCCTCTTGAGAGCATTACATTCCCCATAGCAGGAACTCACAGCTATCCTTCTGGCTGGTCTTGAAAATGCACAGGCCCCCAACACCTCCTCCCAGATCTGAGTATGAGGGCATCTCCGGCCAGTGGCCAGCCACCAGCAAGGACCCATGAAAAAGAGCTGGGCCACCTGTTGGTCCCAGAATGTGAACTGGCAGGTGTGCCTGGTGTACTAGGGGAAATAAGGCTGGTGTCTGTCCTAGAGAAAGCTAAGCTTCTGAGAGACCAACTAGACAAGGGACAGGGTGACTTAGGAGACAGTCCTTCATGACCTGATAATACGTTCTCCTTTCTATTTTAAAAGAGGGAAGGACTTATACCGGAGGTGCTCTGGGTCAGTATTATATGTCCAGAAGGATAAACTCAGCTTTTCCTTTGTCTCTACATGCCAAAGAGCGCCAACATGACATCCCCCTGCCTTGTGTGTGTTGTGTGTGTGTGTGGTGTGTGTGTGGTGTGTGTGTGTTCTGATAATCAAACCCAGGACCTCAGGCATGCCAGGCAAGTATCATAACCACAGAGCTACATCTTCATCTCAAAAGGAAACATTTTAGTAACTGTGTTCAAATTGGGTATGTGCGCTCCCAAGGCATTTTTGTACACATGAATGTGTACCTACTATACTCTTGTTTTACACAGAGAGGAGGGACGAAAGGAGGGAGGGAGGGTAGATGAAAGAGAGAGAGAGAGAGAGAGAGAGAGAGAGAGAGAGAGAGAGGAGAGAGAGACCTGCACTCTCTCACACACACATACAAAACAAAACAAAAACTTCTAAATTTTACAGCACTATTTAAAGATCAAATTTCTCCCAGAGCCTTTGCTTCAGAAAGTCTCCAGGCTGTCCCAACCGCCCTCCTTGACCCAGTCCACAACTGGGAACAATGAAAGATGAATGCCACCTGTCACCCTCTTTATTTGGACAGAGTGAGTGCAAATCGAAAGTGACTAAGTGCAACTGAATGCTAAAGGACATTTCACGGGAGACCTGGTGACCTTTGAGTAGAGCCTGTGGCTTAGCTCATCTTGCAGCGGCCTTGCATCACGGATCTGCTGAGTACTACAGGGTTTGCCAGATGCTACCATGAGGGAAGCCGGGTGTCAGGTGAAGGGAGACTATGAGGTCCTTGCAGCTATTCCATAATTATTTCCAAATAAAAAGCTTCAAAATAAAGTAATGACGGAGAAGGAAGAGTCGGAATCAATGCTGCAGACTGGTTATCAACAACATTCAGTATTCTTGGGCATGAAGTTTTATATTGTGGGCTGTGGTACTTTATAAATAAATACCAATTATTGGCGGGGTGAGAAACTTCTAATTCACCCTCCTTTCTTGAGGGTTCCATCTAGGTCCCACAAAACATCATCACCAGAATTCACACTAACAGGATGGCAGACAACCTATAACCTGACAGCCCTAAATTCTACTGGATACCCCTGCTGTCCCGGGAAGGGCCAGTGCTGACCCTTGAACTTGTACCTGAGAGTATGACCTGCTCTGTTGGTGATTCCTGTGTCCAGAAGCACTAACCAGCTTTTCTCTGCCTTTCCATCCCCACATTTACAGAGTGGCTTGCAGCTTGCAGCCACTCTGCAGGTCTGAATCCTGCTTGATTTGAACTGAAAATAGGCAGGCTAACATGTTCTACCACAAGCTGCTACAGACCAAGGACAACATTACTATTGCTTGTTCTCTCTCTCTCTTTCTCTTTTTCTGTGTGTGTGTGTGTGTGTGTGTGTGTGTGTGCACGTGTGGTGAGTGTGTGTGTGTGGGTTGGCATGTGTTGTGTGAGTGTGTGTTGTGTGGTGTGGTGTGTGCACGTGTGTGAGTGTGGTGTGTGTGAGTGTGTGCACGTGTGTGTGAGGTGTGTGTGTGTGTGTGTTGTGTGTGTGGTTTGCCTGCATTTGTACATGTGCAGCACATGCATGCAATAGCCACAGAGGTCAGAAGAGGGCATCAGCTCTCTTAGAATAGCGGCTCTCAACCTGCAGGTCCTGATCCCTTTGGGGTCACATATGAGACATCTTGCCTACTAGATATTTACATTACAGTTCATTACAGTATCAAATTAGAATTAGGAAGTAGCAATGAAATAATGTTATGGTTGGGGATCACTATAACATGAGGAACTTACTAAAGGTTCACAGCACTAAGAACGTTGAGAACCACTGCCCTAGAAGAACTGGCAATACAGATTGTTTTAACCACCATGTAGGTGCTAAAACCAAACCTCAGCCTCTGCAAGAGCAACACATGCTCTTAACCACTTAGCCATCTCCCTGGCCCCTTAGAATACTTATTGACATGTGGCTGGAGCCAGGGTTCCTTTTCACCTTGGTGACATAGTAGAAGGACCCAAGACACTTTAAACTAATTTTTTGTCTTTGTTTGATTTTTACTTCAAAGATCCCTAGTTGGTTCTGACGTATAGCTAAGACCAAAAGCCCTGTTTCAGGGCCGGGGAACGTCTTTATGTCTCCTTGAGCCAGATCTAAGGACAACTGATTCTGTAAGAACTTAGGCTGTCAGGGAGCAACACCCACTGACATATCCCAGGGACTTGACACATTGTACAGGGGCTACCTTCCTGATACATGGTAGAGGGGCTACTTCTGAAGGGGCTGATCCTACAGAACCAAAGCTGCAGGGTCTCCATGACACAGGGCAACAACAGGATATTCTGAGAGGAATCCCAGTGAGGATCCACTTTTCATAGAGTGTAGTATAAAACTTAAACAACAAAACATTTATATGCAAACATTTGTGGAAGAGAAGGCATGTAAATCCTTAACAGATTTCAAGATGGCCATTCCTAACAGGTTGAGAGCAATGCCCACCAGTTCAGATTTAGTGTTCCCTTCTGTATAGGGAACATAACTGAGGGCACAAAAGTCAACGGTTTAGCTTGAGTACTTTCCTAGTGTGCTGAGGACCATGGGCTTAATACAGCACCACAAAGAGAAACCCAAACAGACAAGTGTGCTGAAATCTTCATTTATCCAACACTGGCATTCTTTAGAGAGAGTATTTTTATATTTTATTTCTTAAATACTTGTATTACTATTTTAGTTCCCAAATTTTAATATCTTTAAGTTAACGGCTAAAAGAAGATAAAGGATCCTCTCTTAAAGCCAAACACTAAATAACTTCAGCCAAAATAAGCAGCCAGCATCCACAAGCTGAATAATAATTGTTATTGCAATTAAGCTTCTGTCCCCTGTCCCCAGTTTTATGAATTGCTCATCAGATGATATAATTGAATAGCTGTGTTTTTTTAAAAAAAAAAAAACTTATAAGGAGCGTTTAGACATTTGAGGGGAGAAAACCCAGGTTAGCCATCATTGCACAAGTAGTTACAATATATTTTTCACATGACAGTTAAGAAAATGGGGGACTCACACCCTATCATTTCATCACAGGACCCCTCGAAATTTGTTAAGGATTTACACTCTGTCTCTTCCACAAATGCTTAAGTTTTAGAGAGGTCACGGGCCCTACAGTCCTATTTAAGAACACAAAGGCAGTCAATTGAGGATTATTTCTTTCAGCTTCTTGTATCACAGGTTTTTTTCTGCAGTGTGTGCACGTGAGTATGTACCCCTTTGAGTCAGGTCTCATTGGCCGGCCAAGGTGAACCGGCCCCCAATTTTAATAACTACTTTAAAATTGGGGGCCCTAAGGAGGGGTGCCCAAGGGGTACTGGGGGGAAATACTGATAACCAACAGCCTAGGTTCGGAAAAACCAAGGGGGCATATGCTAACAATTTAAGGCGGCCTGGCCTGCAAAAAGGGTTTAAGTCCAGGAAAGGATTTCCCCCCCCCCCCTCCCCCCCCCCCCCCCCCCCCTCCCAAACTGAGATTACTAAAGCACCCCATCACACTGTCCTCTTCTTCCGTCCCCTGATTGTGATTTCACACCAGCACCACATTCACTCCGTCCCATACCCCCATATTGATGCCGTGTGTCACTGTGTGTCAGTGTCACAAGTATACCATTGTCCACACATCTCCACTTGCAAATGTTCATAGCAATGAATCATTGGTCAGGTTCGAGGCCTCTGACTTCTACTACACTATCAATACTGAGTCCTCACCAGGACTGCTCTCAGGATATCCTGTTGTTGCCCTGTATCATGGAGATCCTGCAGCTTTGGTTCTGTAGGATCAGCCCCTTCAGAACTTCACAGATGGAGTAGATGTTGGGTGGGCAAACTTAAAAGCCCTGGATTTGGGCTTGGTTGGTAGCTGAGTTGGTCAGCCCACCAGTTCTCCCATTCTCACACCATCAGGGCCAGCTTTCCCAAGGTACCCACACACCTGCCTCCTTATGTGGGTGCTGTGGATTAATATTGGTCCTTATGTTTGTTCGGCAAGCATTTTATCAGCTAAGCCAGCTCCTAGTGCCTGTGTCGAAATTAATTGAATTGCTTGATTGGTACAGGTCCAGGAATCCGATTAACCTAAATAATGAACGTCTTGTTGGCAATTCACCTGTGTCCCACTTCCATGCATGCTGGTTCGGAAATCGTGCCCCAGCCTGCCCTGCGCTATGTCCCTTTTTATACAGAACACATGGCATTGGCTGAGGCAGCTGCAAAGAGTTTATTTGAAGCCATAAGTTTTCTACCATTTAAATACAAGCAGAGTTCAAGAGCAGTTTCTTATCTTGGGAGTGAGACTCAGCAGCATTAGGTCTGGGGATGTAATTTATTTAAACTGGGCTCGGGGGTTCCACTCATTAACTCCCAGACAGCAGGACAGTGAAAGTTAATGACTGTAGCCTACCATGCCTGGGCTGTCATACCTGCTTCTGGAAACTTGACATTTAGTGGTCTTGATAGCCTCTGAGACGAGCACTCCACTGTCACATACCACAGCAAACAATAGCACCTTACGTTGAGTGACCAGAAAAGCATTGGAGCGTAACTTTAGCTGTGTGTAGCTCACCAAATAAGAAAGGACGGTGCTGCCCGGGAAGACACTTCAGCCTTTCCTCTCCAACCCCACTCAGTGTAAATGAAGAGCCTGGGTCTTAGACTAGGTGAGCAGAATGAATTCCTCTGGAGGACATCATACCTGGGGCAGGAGCATTGGCTGTACCTGATGACAGTCACTAAATCTATAAGAAAATGGGTCTCAGGGCTGGGGGAGGGTTCAGCAGATACAGTATTTGCCTAGCAAGCATGAGAACCAAAATTGAAATTCCCCAGAACCCAAGTAAAAGCTCTACAAGCTTGAGGACTTGCTTTATGCCCAGCCCTTAGGAGGCAGACGGGGAACCCTGGGGCAAGCTTGCTAACCTGACTAGCTGGAATCAGCCTGCTTCTGGTAGGACAATGTGAGGATTGTTGGCATGTTATTAAAGTGTGTGCCGAGTCCTATAGGAAAAGCACACAGTCCAGAGCCGTGAAAAGGGAACGCAGGCCGAGGGAGCGAGCTGTGACTATAGAAAGCAGGCAGTACTTCTCATCTTAACATCCTGTGTGCTTCATGTCCTGTCCCCACCAGACAACACTTCTCTCTGGAACTCTTCCCCCAGATAACTCCTGTGTGTTCCTCTAATACTGAAATATCAGGAAGGATTCCTACAATCCAGTGGGTTCTGCCTGTGGAGACCCTCATCTCCAAACACCTGCACAATCCAACAACCTAACCAGC
Organism: Mastomys natalensis; assembly: GCA_021653895.1. Lineage (NCBI taxonomy): Eukaryota > Metazoa > Chordata > Mammalia > Rodentia > Muridae > Mastomys > Mastomys natalensis. The sequence goes on along the minus strand of JAJTUV010003441.1, from coordinate 23,153 downwards.
CTGTCTCTTCTTTCTCCAGGGGACACTTGAACTGGCTCCAACTAGATCGAAGAGTCCTGGAGCATGACTTCCCAAAAAGTCTGGACCTGTGGTTCTGTACTTCTGTGTCAGGTAGGTACCCCAGGAGGCCCTGCTTCAGTCTCTTTGTTCTTCATCAGAAGAGTCTGGAAGGATGAAGACACTCAAAGGAAAGTGGGGATTGAATGTGTTTTGGTCTGTGATTAGGGATAAAAGTCATAGCACAGCCGCATTGCAAGAAGAGGAAAACTCAGGTATGGTTGTTCGGGGCCCAGCAGTGTCTGCAATGGTCACAGGTTGTACACCTTTGTGAGGTGTGCAGAAAGAGAATAAAACTATTTTAGGGGAGAGGAGGTGAAACTCATATATCTCAAAGTAAACTGAGTCTTGTATTGTGTCACGAGTCCTGAGATTCTTTTCAGTGCCACTTAAAACTCTATAACAAGCCCCTATGGTCTTTGCTTCTGTCACAAATGCCACTGGAGTCCCTTGAAACATATAGAATTTATCTCAAATAGGACTGATTGAAATGTCCCTTCTGACAAGGGAGGATAAAGTATCAAAGATGTGCAGAGGGCTGAGGAGAAGTCTCAGTGGATAAAACACTTGCAGCTCAGGCATGAGGACCAGAGTTCAAATCCCCAGTGTGTGTGTGTGTGTGTGTGTGTTGTGTGTGTGTGTGTGTGTGTGTCTGTTTGTGTGTGTGTATGTGTGTCTGTGTCTGTGTGTGTATGTGTGTCTGTGTGTCTGTATGTGTTCTGTGTGTGTCTGTGTGTGTGTGTCTCTGTGTGTGTCTGTGTGCTTGTGTGTATGTGTGCTTGTGTGTGTGTCTGTGTGTTTTGTGTGTGTCTGTGTGTGTCTGTGTATGTCTGTGTGTGTCTGTGATGTGTGTCTGTGTGTGTGTCTGTGTATGTATGTAGTAGTGTCTGTGTCTGTGTTGTGTGTGTGTGTGTGTGTGTGTGTGTGTGTGTGTGTAGAGTCAGGTGGACATGCGGTTTGCCTACAGTCCCCGTCCTCAAGAGGCTGAGAGAGGGAGTCTCTCAGGCATATTGGTTAGTTACACTTGATAAATACTGAGACTATATCTCAGTAAATAAATTAGAGAGCAATCAAAAAAGGTACCCAGGGTCAACCTCTGGCCTCCACATGCTTATGGACACATGCAAACATACGTGCACACACCATCCACAAAAAAGAAAAATTTACGATCATGCATATGTTATATGACACTTTTTAAACAATGTATTATTCTTTGTGTGTAGTGTTGCTGTGTGTGTGTGTGTGTGTGTGTGTGTGTGTGAGCACACACACACCATTGCATGCGGTGGGAAGTTAGAGGACAACCTCTTGGAGCTAATTCTCTTCTTCATCTTTATCTAGTTTCTAGAGACCAAACTTTAGTCTTCAGGCTTGGGCGACAAGGCGGAGCCATCTCACCTGCCCCTAATATCAATCTTTTAGGGGTCTAACCTTTTCACTGTCTTCTGAAGACCCCAGGACTGATCACTTCTGTTTGCAAATAGGTATAGAAGACCAGAGGAGAATCAAAACACAAATGAGCAGCAGAGTCAGAAGCTAGAGCCCACAGACACGCAGCTCTGAGCACACCCACCCAGCCGATGGAGACCCTAAGAACACTCTTTCTAAAATAGTCACCAGTACTGGAGAGGAACTAGGGGCTTTGTTTTGGTTTATTTTTTTTTCTTATGGTATGGAGCTTGAACCCAGGACCTGGAGTGTGCTAACGAAGGTCTTCAAATGAAAATGACTCTTTGTGGACTCCATAGATCCTGCTCCTCTTAAATACACACACAGAAATCAGAAGTGGGGGTGCAAAGGGCTTGTAGGCAGGATCCGGAATTGCAGTTCTAGACTTAGCAGTTCTGACTCCGCAAACAGCATCCCCCAAGTCTCAAGTAAAGAGCTAAAGGGTCCATTTAACAGGCTGGAGTGCGCTCTTTACCTCAGTGCCGGAGTAAATTTCAACTTGCAGTTAATGCCTTTTTGATTTGCTTAACAGCTGCAGGGATATCAGAGCTAATCTCAGCCATTTCCATTACTGATGGGAATGATTTCAATGCCATATTCTTTCTAATGGTGTCTCAGATGAATGGGGAATAACCTTATAAAACAAAGACTAACAATTCCAGTGAGAAGGGAAGGTTGGATCAGGCCAGACTTGGTTCATTAACCTATAATCATAGACTTGGCCACACGTTAGGCTCCCTTCCTTACAACAGCTTTTTTTTTTTTAAACTACAACTGAGATTTTATTGTTTGTTCTGAGTTTGTACAAAGACATTCAATCTAGGTGAAATTTATTATTGTACTTTTGTCATTGTGCATGTGCATGTGTGTGTGTACATGTGTGTATGCATGTATGTGTGTATGTTGTGAACATGTGTGTGCATGTGTGTGAACATGTGTATGTGCTTGTGTGTGCATATGTATGTACATGTGTGTGTGAACGTGCGTATATGTGAGCATGTGTGTGCATATGTGTATAAATGTGTGTGTGAATGTGTGCTGTGTGTGTGTGTGTGTGTGTGTTGGGGCTTTCTTGCTTATGTGTCAGTGCATATGAGGGCAGAGGACAACTTTGTGGAATCTTTTCTCTCCTTTCACCTTTGCATGGATTTTAGGATCAAACTCGGGTTGTCAGGCATGATTGGCATGGCAGACTCTTTCCTCACTGAGCCATCTTGCTGGCCCAATCTGTGTGCAATTGGTAACATATGTACTGGAAATCTGCGTATTGTGATTTGCTTTGAAATAATTATTTCAGCAACTTTGCCTCTTCAAATCTGGAGGGAAATTTCCCCCAAAGAGGCTATTCTGGTACAAAGATGCTGAGGAGCTGTCTGTAGGTCTGACCAACTTGCGGTTTAATAACATACCTCTCTCTCTCTCTCTCTCTCTCTCTCTCTCTCTCTCTCTCTCTCTCTCTCTCTGTGTGTGTGTGTGTGTGTGTGTGTGTGTGTGTTTGACTTATCAGTCTTCCGAGTACCTTAGCAAATCATTAAAAACCTAAACTGGCAGAAGCTGTTCACAGAAGCCTCACAGTTCTTACTGGGCAACAATCAAGGAACAGTGTAAAAGTGTATTTAAAGTGTTCAAGACCTACTCAGTGCACAACTGGGACCCCAAACTGTCATTTGAGATGCTTTACATTGTAAGCTATGAAACTGGTCCCCACCCTAGACTGGTAAACTCACCCCAAGTAAAGCATTATTTTTTATTGTACCAAATAACAAATAATTAATAAATGATTTTATCTCTGAAAAAAAGTTTATGGTGGGACATAAAGGTTGCATGACTTTAATTCCAGCACTAGGGAGGCAGGAGGCAGGGGCGCGTGGTCTCTATGGGTTCGAAGCCAACTTGGTTTACACAGAGTTCTAGGCTAGCCAAGGTAATATAGTATGATCTGTCTCAAAGGGAAAGAAAATATGTATAGCTCTGGGAATAGCTCAGTCAATAAAGGGGTTACAGAAGCTCAGTTAGATCCTCAGAACTCCTGTAAGAAGAACTGGGCATGGTAGTGAATGCCCGTAATCCTAGCACTAGTGAGAAAGAAACAGAAGAATCCTGGGACCCCCTAGCCAGCCTAGCTTACTTGATGAGTTCCAGACCAGTAAGAGACCTTGCTTCATAAACCAAAGTGGGCCACTCCAAAGGAGTGACATTGGAAGGAAATCTCAGGCCTCCACACACATACATGCGTGTGTACCGGTGCATGTATGAACATTCAAACTCACATACGAATCAAGTCATTTACACCTTAAAACTGGGGTGAGGTGAAGGACCCTAGATCTTTAAGCACTGTTTCTTTTCATGGTGTTTTTTGTCAGCATTATTGAAGAAGAAAAGAGAGAGAGAGAGAAAGAGAGAGAGAGAGAGAGAGAGAGAGAGAGAGAGAGAGCGCAAAAGCCCCGGGCTTGGCCACATGCTAAGTGTCAATACAGATGCCAGCTGTGTGTAGATTTGGGGGTTCAAACCCCAGTAGCAACGCATTGAGTGTCAAGGTCTCTTCTGGTGCACACATTTTTCAGTCATCCCAAGCTATTTTCTCAACCCAATCCCAGGGATGAGGTTAGCCGGGAATGTTCAATAGTTACTAGCTATAGCAAGACCTAGAAACTAGACTGGCCAAAGACTGCACGGTACCCACTTCTGCCCTGCAGCCGGAAGTGACACCCCTGCCTACTGTACTTTCAGTGGGCCTCAGCAAGAATCTCAGGGAATGCTCATTAGAGGAAAATCCCTAGTGTGGGTGTGGTGGTTCATACCTGTGACACTGCAGAAGCTAAGGCAGGGGGATTTCTTTGAGATCAAGGCCATTCTGTCTCAGAAAAATAATTCAGTTGGGGAGTGGGGTGCTCAGTGGGTTCTGAAGGTGGCCTGTATTCTATGTTTAGTGGTCTTCCTAACAGCCTCACCTGAGTGCTTCAACTCATCAGTTCCAAAGCATTTGTAACTGGCCCACCCCTCCTCTTTTTCCCCTAACTCCTGCTTCTGTGCTTCCGTGGTTCTGTGGTTCTGTGGAGTCTGTGATGCTGTTTTTCATCCTCTTGCGTGGACCGTAGTCCTGACTCTCTGATCCTCTTCCTGTTCTTAGTGCATGGATTCTCTGATGCAAAGCCTCTCTTCACCTTTTTTCCCTGAACTCAGCCCTTATGTATTGTCATATCAACTCCGTGTCAGGGTCCTGGGTAGCTGTCATCCAGGTGCATGCTATAGGAGTCTAGCACACTGTGATCTGAGTCTCCCCCTCTTCAGCTTTCGCAAGCGCACCGACAAACCTGCTCATTTGTTTTCTATAAGCGAGAAGGCAGATTCTCCACCGAGGTGAGCTCCACAGAATAAACTCTGTCTGAATTTGCTTCCTTTTGCTGGAAGAGATGCTGTCCCTGTGATTTGGTCTGAGAAAACAAAAGCACACAGAATGAATGCATTCCATCAACCTGTTTCTCCCTGCTGACTTGATTATATCAGTGTCATCTTTGTAGAGTCTCTGTCCGTCTCTGTATACACACATACATCATGTACATAAACATGTACATACACATACACACAAACAGACATACAGCAGAACATGCACTAAACATAGAATACAATCACCCACATGCACATATAATCAAAGACAACAAATACATACCATGTACACAATACATAACATGTATCTGCAGAAACATGCATACACACATGTGCACACATATAACCAATCCTTCAGAAGAAGAGTTACTCCATCCTCTTGAAGTAACTCTTACCTCTTCGTTCAGTATTACCAAAGCTGCTGCAAGTACTTATAGGTTCCAGCCATTCTCCTACCTCAGAACCTTTACCGCTCAGCTACTAATCCTGCTTTCCTCCTTGTGAGAGACACAGCTTATCTCACTGCCTGACGAAGTCCTCTCCAACAGTGCACCCAGCCTTTGCTGTTTCTCTGGTCCCCCCTCAGGTCATGTGTCACTGCTCTCTCAGCTTATAGCCACCACCCCCGTTTCCAGGACACCCCAGGACCCGAGAGGTCCTCTGTTAACACAGTCCACAGAGGCTTACTCTTTGGTACCCCTCTGACACGGCCCTCTGTGGCCCTGGCTATGGCTGACCAAGCTTACCTTGGTGGGGTTTCGAGTCTGTGATGCTGTGAGGTTCTGATCCAAATCTTCTGCCTCTGTGTAGCTCTGCCACGGCTCCCCTGCTTGGCCCCATGTTGGTGTGTGAGTCTTCGCCCCTTGTCTCTCTCTCCCCTACTCTTCCAGTGTGTGAGCTCATGCTGATCCCTGGCTGCCGTACCCTCACTTCACAGACAGCTCCACACCCTACCCCCACCAGCCCTGACCTCTGTTGCTATTCTCGGGTCCCTTCATCTACTGTGGATATGCCCTGAGTGCAGCCTGAACCCGCTGACATCATCCTTTCTGCCCCTCACACCGTGTTGGTCAACAACAGTTTCTCATCCCTGTAACGGACACTGACACTCCTGAAGCAACGCCACCCTTTCTCCACCCTCCACAAGCCAGATCCCTGAAGTTAACGACAGCTCCCGCTCTCTCCTGCCTCTCCCACCAGTGCCTTTCTTGTTCCTTGCTGCTGCTTCTTTTTCTGCATCTTAGATTTACCCCTCACTTGCCAGCATGAGCCATTGGCTGCATTTCCCTTTCCTCCCTCTAAAACCCCTCCCAAGAGTCTGGCCTTGGCCCTCCTCCCCCTTCTCCTCTGTGATGCCATGAGCACTTTTCTAGAATGTTCAATGCTAATGATCTCCCATCATCCTTAATGTGTACCTCTACCACCGGTTCAGCTTCATGTCTGCCCACTCCCCTCTGACCATGCTAATCAAGAGCTTGGCCGGCCATGGTGACCCATCAGACAAGTTCCAGCAACTAGAAAACAAGCCTAGAGAAAAAACAGGAGGGAAACATAGCTACATATCCAAGGAAGTCTATGATTTTTGTGGGCCTAGACTTGTGCTTGGAAAACTTCCTACATATCAGGGGAGAGTCTTGAAGTGTGTATTCAGCTAAATCCCCACACTTAGCCACTGTGTGTGTAGGAGAGTAAACATTAGATTTATCTCTTCAGACCCTGAGTTTTATAAACAACAACTAAAATAAACAATAGGAAATTGACAACAAGGGACCCGGCAGGAAGCTATTCTCTAGAAGAGATTCTCTGGCCCTGAGGATGTCTCTCTCCCTGATTGAGACAACAGTTGCTACTTCCTGTCCCTTGAAAGAACAATGGTGTCTTACATGAGGTGCCCAGCTAATCCGACCGTGCCTTAATTCAGCTGGGTCCCTGGTTAGGACGCAAAGTCTCTGAAATTCTAAGCATCAGAGGCACACTTGGCTGCAGAAGTCTACAGCTTATCATCCACATTATTGTCACCCCCTCTTCGCCACTGAAAGTCAGCGTTCCAAATGTGACATTTGTGTTCATTACAAAATGAAACCACTGGCCCGTTTAATTAACATTTGCTGTAAATATTCAGTGGTTCCCAAGTGCCAAGAGGGAGCTGCGAGAGAGCGGCAGAGGGGTAGGGGCCTGACAGAGCGCTGGCTGACGTCATCTGGCTAGATAGAGGTCAGCGTGCTGCAGCCTTAGCTCAAAGCTTCTGTGAGCTAAAGAAGAGGTGCCATTCCTCAAGGCTGCAGACAGGTCCAGATGCATAATCATTCAAGCAATGAACACGGGATGCATAACCTGACCTCAGACCGGGATAAAATACTGAGTACCAAGTCCTCTGAGCCACTGTGGGTGTGCCATTGCTCCCGGAGCTTACAGAGCATCCTAGCTGGCTTTGACCTCAGCCTAGACAGTTGTTCCCTTCAGCTGGGAAGAAAGCACTAAGATTATCCTGATGTGTGTGGTGGAAAATAACCTATTTTAAGATATACATGTTGTGGGCTGGAGAGATGACTTGGGGGGTTGGGGAGCAGGTAAGGCTGATGTATAAACTGAGGACATGACCAGCTCGAAGGTATGGTTAAGGGGAACATTTTTATTATAGATATAAGGAAGAAAACAGGCAGAGGCATCTGGAAGAACACAGAGCAGAGAAAGTAATAGACAGAACATGGCCAGCAAACTGGATTTGACCATAGGGGTAGAGGGAGAGAGAAAGAGAAGGAGAAGATCAGTAGGGAGTACAACAGAGGAAAGAGGAGAGAGAGAGAGGAGAGAGAGAGAGAGAGAGAGAGAGGCTGAAATAGCATGGTTCTAAGAAGTGAGTATCTGGGGGAGGGAAGCCCATGAGCTGAAGAAGGGAATGCTGAGCTAGCCAGCATGGACTCTGAAATGTGTAACAGGTACTCATGATCCTGGGAGCCTAGAATCCAGCACACACTTTAGTATACTAATAAGCACCACCTATAGCCATTTGTGCCTTCTGCCAGTGATAAGGAATGGCTCTTTGGTAGAGGGGGAACCAGCTTCATGGGTTCCTGAGGAATGCTGGCTTTTGTCTAACCACCAGAATTTGGGGAAATGGCGTTTCCTTTGGACCTGACAGCTGCCAAGCCTGACGACCTGAGTTCTGTCCCTGAAACCAGGTGGTGGAAGGAGAGAAACAGCTGTGTCAAGCTTCCCTCTGACCTCCACAGACACGTGTGCATTTACACACAGGTGTTTATCTTGCTATTCAAGTACGATGAAGCTAACAGATCAAGTGTTGAAAAATGTCCTGTGACAGCTCCCAAGAGAAAGAGTGATGTCACTTGGTGCTGGGAGAGTCGGGAGGCAAAGGGGGGTAAGGAAAAGAAGGAAGTATCCTCTACTAGGGTTTCTGTGGAAAGCAACTGCTGAGCGGGGGTAAACAGGCTTGGCATTGGCTAATTTAAATGATCTTGATTCCAATGGGCTTCCCATGTCATCTGGAACGTGTTTCAGAAGGATAGGGGACCATGAGAGGAGAGATGGTAGCAGCCTGTGAGAGTCAGCAGAGGTTGTAGAAGCAAGGCTTTGGGGCCCGTTAGTCACATATGAGAATTAGACCTGATTGCCATGAGTAGCTTACTAGTTCTATGAACTGGCTAACCTTGGAGCCAGCACGGCCCAGACATTCATGCATTGTAAAGATACGGTAATGCAGGGCAGATTGGAATTGCCTGCATAGAGCCCTGCAATGGAAGATCCATCTTGTACTTTCCTGGGCTCACTCAGAAACTCAGAAGGTTCTTTGTAAATGGTTTGGGGAAGCTGTTCCTTCTCTACATGGGCAGTTAAGAAGGAGCAACAGTGCCCCCTACTGACACAGAGGACCACAAACCAGATGTTCAGAAGGCAGGAAACAAAAACCAGTTTCTTTTGGAGGGGGGGGGGAGGAAAGAACAATCTCAAGTTTCCGTGCAAACCATCAACTCTCCTCATTTCCCCAGAAATCTCTTCAACCTTGTGCCTGCCCAGGGTGGGAATGAAGATGTCTCGGGTCTGTTTTCACCCAGACATTTCACTTCAGAAGTTTTCTAGCACAGATAGAAAGTTCAGGATGAATTAAACACCCAAGGTTATGAACAAACACATGACAGATAGGCCCCGAGCTTCCAGGATTTTTCAGTCTGTTCTCTTGGTGATAAAGGTTAACAGGAAACCGCTTTCCAATTCTGTCAAGAGGAGGCTCGTACTCTCCCTCTCTCTCCCTCTCTCTCCCTGTCTCTCCCTCCCTCCCTCTCTCCCCCTCTCCTCCCCTCCTTCCTTCCCTCTCTCCCTCCCAGAATATGCCTGTCATTTCTGCAACCTCCTTGGACTTTCCTGCCAGACGGTAGAGATCCGTGAAAGTGGAAGCGGGTGCCTGCGACAGCAATGCTGCCGCCTCATTTATTTCTCCATTACCACAGCACTGAAGGGAGATGTGGATGCTGGGTTCTCATATAAAACATTCTTGGGGGGAAGCTGGGGCTGAGGGTGGGGGACATGCAGAACATCTCTGTGCTTTAGTTGAGGGCTAAGGCAAACAGGATAAAGACAGAGGACTTGGAATATTAGGCTATTTCAGACCCTGTGGATTTCCACTAAAAAATTACTATGGTGGTAAGCCCTCCCTGTCCGGCTCAGGAGGTCACTGGTGAATTTCTGTCATTAAGACACAAGCTAATCAGCAGCCTTGCTTTAATCACTTTCTGTGTGACATAAGAGACAGGAAGTAGCATGTAGCCTGGCTGTGTGGAGGGTGAGACCCCACACCACACCTAAAGTTTTGTGACACTTTGGTTATCATTTGTCGTTTTGTCCTTACTATTTCTCTGTTGATGTGTCTTAAATCTAAATTACACACACATTCACACATGCACACACCCAGACACACATGCATATACACACACAGATACACACACATAGACAAACGCAAAAACCCACAACATATTCACACATGCACACCACAGGCACACCCATGACATACTCATATAACACAAACAATGACACACACCAAGACACACACGCACTACACCCTCTCGAATTTAAACGTTTAGGCTCCAGTTAGTGCTGCCACTTGGGACATGGGGGAACCCTTTTTGACATGGGGGCTTATAGCAAAACGAGCTGCTGGAGGTAAACCCTTAAGGAATTTTGCCCCGGCATGATGGGTCCCAACCCACAAAACCCAGCACCCCCACCATCTTTTCCCTCAAAAGGGCCCCCAAAAATTTCCCCCAAATTTTCCCTTTTTTTCGTGAAAGAAAGGGTGGAAGGGGTGGGGGAAAAAAGGGTGAGCAGAGTAACAGAGGGCCGAAAAGAACAGCAAGGGCCCCAAAGTCAGAGGAACCAAAACCTGGGTTCAAAGGCAGGGAAGGGTTTTTCGATTTGATTGGAGGGGGGGCTTTTTGTTTATAAAATTGGGGGGGGGGGTAGGGGGAAAATGTTTTAAAAAGAAAAAGCCCTTTTTAAAAGGGGTGAAAAGAAGGATCATTTAAAAGAGGGAATCTTTTCGGCCTTGACAGAACACAAAAAAGGAAAAGACGGAAATTGCAGGGCTTTTAAGGGTACAAAAACTTCCAATGGATATTTCACCCCGGAGCCGAATCCCCCTGTGCCAGTCTACCCTTTAAAAATTGGGAAAAAAATCCCGCGTAGGGGACCCCCTCGAAAAGGGAAAAAAGGTCAACTTATCCAAAAAAATCTAAAATTTAATGAAAATTATTTCAAAAACCTTTTTTTTAGGGGTCGGCTTTTCCTGTAGTTTTAAATTTTAATTTTTGTGGTTTTATTTTTTGCAATATTTTTTTTTTTTTGGGGAAAGGTTTCCTGCCTTTCTAAAAAGGGCAAAACCGCCCCCACTGGGACCACCCCAATAAAACCCTTTTCCCCGAACCCCTTTCCGTTTGGGGTGTGGGCACGTCGCTTTCTACGGGCGGGGGCTCGGAAAAGGGCCGGGGCCCGTATGGTTTTCTTGTAAATTTTTGCTTTTTTGGTTTTGAGTCCTAACTTTTTTTTTTGGTTTGGGGGAACTTTTTTTTGCGAGCCTAGGTTGCCTCAAAAAATGTGAAAAAAGACGGAAATTTCCCTTTCTTTTTCCTGCTGGCAACCCCCAAATGGGTTCGGTTGTACCCTAAAAACTTTTGGCTTTTTCCGCCGTGTCCCAAAAGGCCTGCCTATTGTCTGTTTTTTTCCCCGAAAGGTTGGGGGGTTAATTCTGTATTAAAAAAAAAAATTCACAAGATTAAAAGTTTCCCAAATCCTAAAAAAATTAAAAAAAAACCCCCTACAAATGAAAATTCAAACCATTGCCCTTTAATTCAAAAGAATTCCCGAGGTAGAAATTGGTTTTTCTTAGACCTTTGCGAATTTATTTTTCCATGTTTGGTGCTTGCCCCAATGTTTTCCCCAAAATTCCCAAATTTTTTCTCAAAAATTTTTTTTCCTAAAAAGGAAATTGGCTGTCGGGTTTTATTAAAAAAAACCCGCATGGACCTTTTAACTATTGGTAATTTTTTGGGAACTTTAAAAAAGGCTTTAAAGGGGAAAAAAAATGGCCCCGTTCATCTTACAGAAACCCACCCCCATTAAAATTTTTCATTGGCTTTTAAGCGGCACCCTTGCATTTCCCCGCTTTGGGAAAATTTTTGGGAAATTTTCCCCCCCCCCCGGGGGGGGGGGGGAAAAACCACAAAGACGAAAACTCCCTTTTCCCCTGAGAAAAACTTCTTTTAAAAAACTTTACATTGGAAAAAAAAAAAAAAAAAAAAAAAAAATGGGGGGGGGGTGGGGGAGAAGGCCCCCCAAAAAACAAGACATCCCTCCTTTGGGTTTTTGGTTAAATTTTTGGGGAGTTTTTAAAACTTTTGGGAAGGGGGGGAAAAGGCCGAATGCCCCGCCTCACAAGCAGCCCTCGTATCAAAACCCTTTTTTCAGGAAAAGGTAAAGCTTTTTCCCACTTTTTGGCATTTCCTTGGGGAAAATATGTGCAAATCCATTGACCCGGAAAAAAAAATCCAAAAAATTTTTTTTGATTGTTGTTTGTATGTTTTTGTTTTTACCCCCATTCCGACGCCCAGGCCCACCCAAAACAACACACAACACACACTTTTTTTTTGGGGGGTATTTTAAATTTTTTTGGGGTTTTTAAAAATCAAAAACTGGGGCAGTTTTTTCCCAAAAAAGGCATCCCCACAACAAATTTAATTAGTTTATTAAAAAACCCCCCCCCAGAAAGGCAAATTTTTATAAAAACCCACTGTTATAAAAAGATATTAGGACCTTTCACCCCAAATATTTGTGACCCTCCCCAAAGGGGAAAAATTTTGGTTGTTGGGGTTGGTTGGTTGGTTGGTTGGGTTTTTGGGTTGGTTTGATTTTCCAATTCCCCAAAAAAAACTAATTTTTCCCTTTGACCTCCTAAGCAAGGGGAAACACTTTAAACCCCCTCAAACAAAGTATATTAAAAAATAATAAACAAAATCCTTGTGAAAGACCCAACTAGAAAAAAATATATTACAATAGCTTTTTTATTGCCTTTTTCCTCAAGAAACATTTATCTCAAAAACCTTTACTTTTTTTATAAAGCTAAAATTTTTTAGACAAAAATTTTTATGGCACCCCAGGGAAAAGGTCCCATTTGCAATGGGCCCCAAAGGTTTGGGGCTTGGGCCCCAACGGGTTAGGGGTTTTGTCTGAGGGGGGCAACTGAATTCTTTGCAAAAAGTTTAGAAATCACCTTAAGGTAAATACTCTCCCCGAAAGAAGTTTAAAAAAAAAAATGACCCCTTTCCCATTTAAAAAAAAGAAGAATTATTTCAAATTCCACAGCTTTTGATTTTTTTTTCCCTTCTAAAGGGGCAAAAAAATGAAGTGCATTTTTGGGGGAAGGGTTTGAAAATGCCTTCCCTATTGGCAAAAAAAGTTCCAAAAGAAGGTCAGGGAAAGGGGCCCCCTTTTTTTCATTTAGCCTTAAATCCCTAAAACCAAAAATAGCTTTTATTTGCTCCCCCGTGCCCCACCAGTTTTTTTCTTTTTAGACCCCTTTAAAAATCCCAAAAGGCCGACCTTTAGTCCTTTTTCCAAGTAATCCTACACAAGGGTTTTTTACCCTCCCTTAGTTTCCAAAAAAATTTTTTTTGGAAAATTCAAACCAAAATTTTTCCCCCCAAACAGTTTTATGTTTTTAAAAAGCCCCAAATTAAATTGCAAAAAAAATTAAAAACCTAAAGGGAAAGGGCACAGGGAGAAATTTTTTCTATGTTTCACTCCCGTTTAAGAAGGTTTTTTCAAAGGGGGCAAACCGGGAAAAAAATTTAAAATAAAGACCCCCGGGGAAGGCAAAGGGAAAGGAAAAAACCAAGCCCCCTTTTCTGTGCTCAATCAGTTTTTTAAGTTTTGACCCGTTAGGGAAAACCCCAACAGGGGGTGAGTTCCCCTGCTTTAAACCGTTGCTCTTCCGGGGGAAAAACCAAAACCAGAAATCCCCCATTTGGGTTTTAGGGGTTTTGGTTTTCAAGTTGCAAAACAAACCCCTAACTTTTTAGAAAGGTACAGAAAGAGGGGGTTACAGGAAAGCCGATCCTACCTTTTTCCCATGGGAAAAAAGGACAGGGAATTTTCCTACTTGGACAAAATCCCCATTTTTAAAAGGATTTCTCCAATAGAACCAAACCCCCCAAGGACCCAATGTTGTTTTTAAAGTGGCCCCTGGTCTTTTGAAAATAAAAGGGGCTTGGCAGGACTTTCAAAATTAGTAAAAAGTTTTTAGTTTTGGGCCCCCAAACCAACAGAACTGGTGGCCTGAGAGCTGTTTTTCCTTTTGGGAAATGCTTCCGGCTGCATATTCCCACCTTTGAAAGGTGGGGGGTGGTAAAAAAATTCCCCCGCAGGCCCCAACCGGGAAAAAAAAGGAACCGTAAGGGCAAACCCCAAAACACAAAAAAGAAATTCGTTTTTTTTCTTAAAAACATTTGGACCCGGTTTTAAACCCCCCCTCCCCAATCCCTATTTTTTAAAAAAGGGGAGGAAAATCTATCCAAAACCTTCAATTAGGACAAACCGGGGGGTTTTTATAACAAGCTTTCTTTGTTTAGTAATTTCCCAAAAGAAACTGCCCCCAGGTGGGAGTGACAAAAAAATGCAAAAAGCATTTAAAGGGGATAAAAAACAAATCCCCCTTGGGGGCCCTGTTGGGGAAGAAAGTTTTCCTATTTTCCTTCCCTTTTTCTAAAACGAGTTGAGAAAACCCAAAATTGTCCAGAAAACAAAAATTTTTAGATTTCCCCCGGGGGTCAAGCAAGCCCCCAAAATGGGCCCTTAAAACCGGCCCCAACCCAAAAAAAAAGGGGGAATTTAAAACCCAGCCCCCAAAATACTGGAAATGGCCAAACATAAAAAAAAAACCAAATGGTGAGACGGGGTCATCTTGGGAACCCCTACCGGGGCCTCCAATGTTTTCATTTTCAGACCAGTTTTCAAAGGGCTTTTTCTTTTTGGGCCTTTTAAAATTTTTTGGGAACATTTCTTTAAAAAACCAAAGGGCCCATCGCGTATTTAACGAAGGACCAAAAAAATCCCCCTTGCCCAAGATCTGGTTTTTTTTGGGCTGAAAAACAAAAGAAGTTTTCCCCCAAAAGTTTAGCCCATTTTTTTTTGATTTAAAAAATGATGTTGGCCCGGCCCCCAAATTTTAAACTTCCAAAACAATTTTAAAAATTTTTCCATCCCCTTACAAGCCTTTTTGGTCAAAAACCCCTTTTTTTTCTCCAAACCGTGACCCAGTCCCCCGGAACGGAAAATACCCGGCCCCCTTTTACTGCCAACAAAAATTTTCCAAGATTCATTCACCACTTTTATTTTTGGAGACTATTACTGTTTTCTTTCCCCGCTTTTCGCAGACCCCGGTTTCTAGGGGTTTTTTTAATTTAAAAAGGGGCCATCTCTATATTTACCTCTTTTTACCTTTTAAAAAAAAAAAAATTTTCCCCATTGCCCCCCACTTCTCCGTATTTTCCAGGGTATACCCTTTTTTAAATTTCCCCCTTGGCCCCTTTAAAAACAATTCAGGGCCCCGAAAACCCCCAAACCCCAAAAAAGTTTTTTAGACTAAGGGGAAAAAAATGCATTTCCTTTTTTCTTTCGACCTTTTCCTTTTTTTTTTAAAGAGCAAAAGTTAAAGTCAGCAATTGAAACCCCCTTCAAACTTCAGAACCCGGTTTTTTTTTACCCCATGGCCCGGTTTTCTCCACTCGGCCCTCCTGGCCACCCCTTTACTGCTCAAACCTCAGGAAAACGCCTACCGCCCTTTTCAAAAAAACTGTGTTTAAACTCATTTTGGGGGCCTTTTTAAACCCCAAATTCCTGAAGTCTGCCCGTTTTATTAAAAAAAAACTCCCCCCCTTTTGTCTTTTTCCCTTCCCCCCCCTTTAAGAGGGGCATTTGAAAAGGAGGCTCAGCAATTAAGAAAAACTTGCTATTCTTACAGAGGACCCGGGTTGGGGTTTCCCTTCAACCACACAGTGGCTCCCCAGCTGTCTGAAACCCCAGTCTCAAAAACCTAAACATACCGACCCAAAACCCTTTTTCACATGACATACTAGCCCACATGCGGGCAAAACAGACACATACACAACCCAAAATACCCGGGGGCCCAAAAACCCACTGTTTATTTCCCTGAAAAATCATTAGCAAATGTAAAACCTTCCCCTTAAAACCCCCAATTTCCCTGCCTGTAAGTCATTTTGCTTTGCTTCTATTATTTTTTTTAAAAAAAAAGCCAGGCCTTCCCTAAATCTCTCATCCCTCCATTTTTAAATTTCTTTGTAAGACAGTTTTGGATTAGGGTCCCCCCATGGGCCACCCACCCCTCCCCCTTTCCCCTAGGTTTTCGGGTAGGACCCTTTTTAATTTCGGGGTTTGAAGCCATAAAAAACCATCTTTTGACATTTGACTAACCCCAAGTTTGTCCCAGGGCTGTGATTCCTTTTTATTTTTGGCAATGAGTTGTTTTACCTAAAGGGATTCTTGTCTTGTTGTCACTTGTTTGACTTCTCTGTATCCTTGGCTTTTGGCTCACAGTTCCTACAGATGCCCAGATATATTCTAGTATTCAGTCCCAATTCAGTCCCACTGTTATGCAATCCATCAGCAATCTCTGGCTTGAGTTCTGTGACTGTTGCTGCCATTGATTTCCTGAGTCTTCCTCCTGAAACCCTCTGCCCTCCTGTTCCAACATGAACTTGGCCGGTTTCACAGCTTTCTTCGTGGGAGGCCGCCTTCCTGTCTGGGTCTTTCCCCACCCCCGCTGTGTGTTGGGTCATCCGTCTTCTGGGCTTTGTTTGCTTGTTTGTTTTACACTGATGTGTTCCTGGACAGCATCCCCAAGTACATCTAGAGAAAGGATATCCTTATCCGTCTGAAAATGTCTTTATCCTCCCTTCATGGCATCTTAGACCAGTGGTTCTACAACCCTGGGTGGGGTCACAGGGGTTGCCCAAGACCACTGGAAAACACATACTTCTGATGGTTTTAGGATCTGAGACGCCATTCCTCTATCATCTCTAGGCAGGTCCACCCCCTGCAGATACTGTCACCTGAGTACCTGGCATTATGACCGACCCCATCACATACACCCTGAACAAAGACAGGTGTACGTGATAGGGTTAGCACCATAATGTACTTATAACGGACCAGTCACACATGTGTAGAGAACGGTTACTATGTTGAAAGCAGCAGGATTGGAGGTTAAAATGGCACTTTATGAATTATAATTACTGGGTAAATGTAAAAGCATGTACTGTAAAATCAACATACTGCAAATGTGTGTGTGTGGTGGTGTGTGTTGTGTTTTTACACGCGTGTACCATGCGAACTTAATCTAGATGAAGATCCATCTTTTTATATGCAGCTGTGGATGATGTGAATACTGCCCCCTTGTTATAGTAACAGTAGCAAAAAACAGTTAAAAGTAGCAACGGAAATAATGTGATGGTTGGGGGTCACCACAACATGAGGAAGTGTGTCAGAGTCACAGCATTAGGAAGACTGAGAACCATCAGCTTAGGAGTTTGATTAGGTGTAGGAATACCAAATGACAGCATTCCTTAGAATACCAGGTGATCCATGCGCCATGCTGTCTCGCAACAGCTGGGTCTTTGGGACTTTCCTCCTCATTCTTCTTGATCTAAAATGTCAGGAGTGCTGGTCTTTGTGGACACTGTATCTTTTGGGTGATGGGTGGATACTTTTATCCTGGAGACTCATACTCTTTCTGAATTATTTCTGTGTTATCTCCTCCTCTTTTACCTACCTCCTCTCTTCTTAGAAGTACTGGGAATCAGAAGCTACGGCAGGCTTGTGTCTAGGTTTCTGTTTCTGCTTTTATTCTGTTTTCTGGGAGGTTTCTATCAGCAATGCCTTCCTTCTCTTCTTTTGGTTTTTAACCATAATGTTTGTGTGTGTGTGTTGTGTGTTGGTGTGTTGTGGTGTGTATTGTGTTGTATTATGTATGTATTATGTATGTTTCAAAGAATGCCTTTGTATTTTCTGATCTCTCTATCTTTCCATCTCTCTCTCTTCTCTCTCTCTCTCTTCTCTCTCTCTCTCTCTTTCTCTCATATCCTATTTTAGGGTCTGGAAAGATGGCTCAACAGTTAAGGTGCTTTCTGTTCATGGAGAGGAACCCACTTTGTTTCCCTCGCCCACATCAGTCAGCTCACAGCTGCCTGTAATCCCAACTCCAGGGGATCCAGTGCCTTCTGCGACCTCCACGGGCACGTACACATGCCTGGGATGCACACATACACACAAATAAAAACAAATATTTCATACTGGACTCCTGGTGTCAACCTCTAGCCTCTATATCCTTTAAAAAAAATACTTTATTGCCTTAAGAATATAATTCTATCTCTTATCGTTCTGATTTCATTAATGACTGTGCATGTTCAACTTCCTATTTCTTCTCCGTTTGTCCTTTTTTTATATTTGCCTTTTCTGTAGAATAGAATCTCCACCCCCTTCCACCAGCCACCAACTCCCACCCCCACTCTCTTCTACTCTATATGTGTATGTGGGCATGTAGGTATTCTGTGTGTGTGTGTGTTGTGTGTGTGTGTGTGTGTGTGTAGGCCAGAGGTCAGCTTCCATGGCCAGCTGCTTTCCACCATAGGTGGCTTTATCTGTTGCAGGAATCCCAGTCTGTCCATTCATAGTTTCTAGTGACCAGGAGAAGCTGATGGGATGCTCTGAAACCATGGGTCAAAATAATGCCTCAACGGACCGGGGGAGGCTCTAATGGTGAGCTGCTCTTCCCACAGGGACCTGAATATCAACTTTTGGGTGAAGGACATACCCTCCCATTTCTTCCTGGCTCATGCTAATCTTCAGGGTTTAGGAGAGACAGTGGCCTCTGGAGTGTAAACTTCTTTCCAATGCAGCTTCCACTCATCTTCTACGAAGAAGACATTGTCTCTCACCTCTCCATCCACAGGCGGGTGAGGCCGGTGCTTGTCTTTCATTTTCTTTGTTATTTTTCTCAAGCCACAAACACAGTTTTTCTTCCTTCCTTCCTTCCTTCCTTCCTCTTCCTCCTTCCTTCCTTCCTTCCCTCAGAAGTAGAAAAGCACAACTCTGATGAATTCCTATCTCACTTTCTCTTCCTTTACACAGTCATAACTTCTACAAGAAAAATCAGTTGGGGGGGAATCATAATTTAACCCAACTTAAACCATGTGAAAATTAAACCATGTGAGAACAGGGCTATCACCATATACTTCCAATGAGAAAGGAAGGACTGCCGTAGGGGCTTGCTGACATGCTGTATTGTCCAACAATGTTTATGATGTTTTAACTCTCTGTTGTGACAGATGGACAGTGGGGGGAAATTACATTCAGGGGACAAGCAAACCTCCTTTAGAAGTATGTGTCTAGTTCCATGGAAAATTCCAATGAGATGCTGCGTGTTCCCTGGTGAAGATTGTGAGCCAGCGGTGTTCTCCTGCCAAACCCTCCCGTCTGGTCTCCTCCCTCTGAATGTGACTCCTTATGACAACTGGAGATGTCCATTAGTCACCCCATAGGAGGCAACCCAGCTGTCACACAAGACAGGAGAGATTTGGGAAAAATGGACTCTTGAGTTCTTGTTCCGCATTCAGACCGAGGTGAATCCTCCATCCCCAGAGTTCTGCAGTGAGAACTGAAATCACTATCAAAGCTCAGTTTGCACAGCTGCTGATATAGTGGGGGCATGCTTAGAATCCTGGCATAGGGGAGGCCGAGGCAGGGGGATCATTCTAGACTACTTAAGAAGATTCTGTCTGAAACGAGTTCAGGCAACTAGGGGAGAGTGCTGACCAAACTGGAAAAAACCCAAGGGTCCATTCCCAGTACCACATAGACCAAAGCAAGGGCATGTACCTGCAATGTCTGCATTCAGGAGGTAGAGGCAGGAGGATCAGCAGCTCACGGTCATCCTCCACTACTTAGCAAATTTGAGGCCAGACACACACACACATACACACACACAAACACACAGACACACACATACATACACACACACAAACACAGACACACACATACATACACACAACAAACACACAGACACACATACACATACACATACACAGACACACAATACACACAAAACACACACACATACACAGAACAGAGAAAGAAAGAGAGACAGAGACAGAGAGACAACAACAGAACAGAGAGACAGAGAGAGATAGAAAAACAGAGACAAACAGAGATAGAGACACAAAGACACAGAAAGAAGCTTAAAAACTAGTCAATAACAAGATGATTCAGCAGTTACGAGCACTTGCTGCTCTTACAGAGGACCTGGTTTTGGTTCCTAGCACCCACTTGGTGATTGACAACTTCCCGGAACTTCACTTTCAGGTGATCCAATGTTTACTTCTGACCTCCTGAACATACGAGGTACGCATTCAGGCAAACAAACAAATGTATAAAACAACTGATTTTTTAAAAATAGACATCACATTCACCTCCCTACAAAAGCTAGGTTATAAATTTATGTCTTTTTAAAGTTTTTGTTTAGATGGAAATATTCAATGCTAATTTTATCTAACAGCTTTTAAATTTTATATTTAGAAAGAACAATTCTCACAAATTATGGATCCTAAAGGTGCAAAGGAAATTCAAAAGGTTTTGCGTTAACTTTTAGCTTTAATCAGCTTCACACAAAAACCCAGGGAGATAAGAAAATCAGCTCCTAAATCCAAAAATAACCTTCAATTCTACTACTCAGAGTTGTTGTTTGATATTTATTTGCTGTGGGTGGGATGACCTAAGTTTTCCTGCTCAGAATGGCTGCTGTGTGGTTGTAAATCTCATACTCAAACCCCTTAACTTTCCCCCCTTTCCGTAGCCACTACAGTTAAACTGTACTTAGCCTCAGTGTTTATCACAGTCTTTTCAGCTGCGCCACAAGCCCAAGGTCTCCATCTGCAGATGGAGTGAAATATGCTTCCTCGGCAAGAGAAAGGAGGCGTGCCCATTTTTCTGACTGGATTTTTACCACCACCTCCTTACCTGTGACTGACTGAGTGTGTAGCTGATGAACATAAAATTGCCTTTTATTTGTGACTCTCCGATCCCACCAAGTTTGGTGCTTATATCAAACTCTGGCACTGCCCTGGCAGCAAGAGCAGAGGGTGACAGGACAGACAGAGCCAGGTGAGGTGGTTCATTTCTACAAGCTCAGAACTTGTAGATGGAGGCAGGAGTTCGAGGTTATCCTCAGCTAAATAGCAAGTTGAGGCTAGCTGGACTACATGAGATCTTATTTCAAAAGCTGAAGAAGAAAAGAACAAGAATGGAGGGAGGAGAGAGAGAGAGAGAGAGAGAGAGAGAGAGAGGAGAGAGAGGAGGAAACTGGAGAAAGAAAAGCCCCTGTTCTGTGTGTGTTGAAAGGTCTCATCTAGCCTTCTTTTTGAGGTATCTGCCTTGGTCCTGGAGCTTCACATAATCACCCCTTGTGTAATTACTTTTGGATTTCATCGGCCTCTTAAATCTAAGTGCTATCATTCTTGTTGATACTGAAATAAATGGTCTATATAGAAGAGCTTCAAAGGGCTTCGTTATTGAACCTGTGAGGTCACCTCAGCTGTAGGTGGGAGAAAATAAAGTCCAGAATCTAAGTTTCCACAAGATCAGGGACCAATTAAATAGTAGCCTCGAAATATCAGCCTCATGAAGCCCCATCCTTATCTCCCAGTGTGGGTAATGAAGATGTCGTGTGTTGCCTGCATTGCCAAGAGCATAAAAACAGGGACAAGAGACAGCTTTCCTTTTCAACCTTTTCAGAAAGGAACTCCCATGGACTGATCATCTTGGCAGTACATAGCAGACTTTGTGAAGAACAGTTCCTAGGACCTCCACGTAGACTGTCTACAGCAGTTAGCAGGAGAAACCCCAGGGAAATTGCAGGGAGGGCGCCATGAGAATGGCAAGGTACCTCCGTGGATCATGAGACAAAACATGACACGACTTGACTGCTGAAGGCCTGGCACAGGGCTGACAAAGAGGAACTCTGCAAGTTTGTAGAGGTCCTGTCCATGCCCAGACGCAACTCCACATAGTCATTATGAGTTGTGCAACAGGGCATGGTAGCCAAACAACCGCAGAGGTAGCCAGGGAGATCACCTACATATGACCTCATACCACAGTTGGATGCTATACACCACATAGGCCAGGGTTTTCTACAGAGAAACATAGAAGGATACTTACTATGTGGAGCTGGCCCATGGGGACCGAAGACTGAGAAGTCTGTGGCGTGTGTGCCACCTGCAAGGTAGAGTGGAGAAAAGTTGCAGTAGTGACTCAGACTGGAGGCCTGAGAACCAGAGGCCAGTATTGTAAATGTCATCCTCAGGACAGGAGAAAGTGAGATGGGATTCACAGAGTGAGTCATGAACCTGGGTGTGGAGAGACACATCTGCAATCTCAGGATATGAGAGGCCGAGTCAGTAGAATCACGAGTTCAAAGCTGGTTTGAGCTACATAGTAAATTCTAAGCTCAGCCCTCCTCCCCAAAAGTGTGGGATGGAAGACAGAGAGAAATTGGCTTTTCTTCCACTTTTTATTCTCTTTCAGCCTTAAGGCACTGGGTGGTAGACAGTAAGTCCAGTTATTCAAATGCTAGTATCCTCTGAAAACACCCTTTAAGAAAATAAATAAAATTTAATCTGGTAACTGAGATAAATCAAATTAGCAGGTAAGCTCTCCAATTCCAATAGCTGTAAATTACAACCATTATCTGCATGGTGACTAATAAACACAGTGCTGCCTATCTCTTTTTTTTTTTTTTTTTTTTTTTTTTTTTTTTTTTTTTGGTTTTTTCGAGACAGGGTTTCTCTGTGTAGTCCGGGCTGTCCTGGAACTCACTCGGTAGACCAGGCTGGCCTCGAACTCAGAAATCTGCCTGCCTCTGCCTCCCAAGTGCTGGGATTAAAGGCGTGCGCCACCACCGCCCGGCGCTGCCTATCTCTTTAAGAAATTTTGCTAAGTACACCACCAGTGCTAAAATATGCCAAAGAACAGAGGCAAAAAAAAAATAACAAGTGTGGTCCCGACTACCTGTAGATACCAGGGAAAGAAAGAATACATTTATTATTTGCAGCATTTCAGTGTGTTTGCAGTTTCTGAGTCGCCTCTACATATGTCCCAACAAGCTCAGCAAAATGATCAGAAAACGTGTTCTTCAAAATTTGGTGGTTAAAGCAGCTGAAACAGAAGGAAATCAGTAGTGTCGGGTATTTCTGAGTTGTTGGGGAGTAAGGGGTAAGACTAGAACTCAAGTTTTGGGTGAGGGTGGTCATGAACTTTAGGTGGTACCTGGGTGAGGCTCTCTTAGGCAAGCCCTTCGGGTACCGACTAAAGGATTCTGACTGGAGTTTGTCAACGGTAATTCTCGTTCCTTATACTTGTTCTTCATGTTGCCCATTCTAATTATTGTCTTAGTTTCTTTCCTGTGGATGTGATAACACATTCCAGCAAAGGCAACTGTAGCGTTTATTCTGGCTCACAATCTGAAGGCTTGGTCCAGTGTAATAGGAAGGTCAGATTAGCAGAAGCTTGGGATAGCTGATCACATCCATCGTCAAGAATCACAAAGGGGTGAACGCAAGCAGCTTCTTAGCCCCCCTTCTCCATTCACAGTCCAGGATCCCAGCCAAGGAATGGTGCCGCCATCAACAGAA